>JAVJIF010009116.1:0-101037 GCA_038442645.1 Agave tequilana | reverse complement strand
GCAAAATATTATCTCAACATCTCTTGCCAATTGATCTTGATGCATTCAGTGCATTAATGGACGTATTATAGAATCACTGAACTTTGAATCTGACCCATAAATTCCAGACATTTATATATGATGACTGTCACACTCATGTCCTGGAAAATGGTTTCACACAAAAATCTGTACTGTTGTTCCGATTTGAGCTGAATCATGTTGTCTTGAGCTTAGTTGAGCAAATTATTGTTTCAACATATATCTTGCAGTTTATCTGGATGCATTCAAGTTGCCTTTGGCAACTAGAATTAGCAGGGATTAACTCATAACCCCTGCTTACTCTTCCAAACAGCCAAATGAGTGTGTGTAATGGGGTAATGATTATTGTTAGTTAGAAGGGCGACCTTGGCATTTAAAAAAAAAATAAGCATTTTAGCCCCTCCTCCCAAAACCCTTAACTTTTGCACCCTTTCCCATCCAAATTCCCCTTACAACACTCTTGCACCTCTAACTAGAATTTCTTACCCGTACATTCTAACAGTTAATCCCAAACAAGGCCTCACTGCATTACTGGTTGTGTTGTAGAATCATTAAACTCTCTGAATCTGACCCATAGTTACCAGACACTTATATATGGGAGGGATACTCAAGTGCATGAAACTGGTTCTGGACAAGGATGTAATATTGAATGAGAATTTTAAGACACCGTTTCTGACACTCCCAGGATACTTTTGGGTCATTTTTCCGTAACTTGTGTGAAATTTCCGAGAAGTACTTAAAAATGTTAATTTAATTAAGCCTTTAAGTACTAATCTACCATTAGAACTTTATGAGATCTTTGTTTGAAGAACTTTTGGAAGTAAATACATCTCTCTTTGAGACACACTTTGTATAGATTAAATACTAGAAGAAACTTCTAAGTGAATGTATTTTATATAGTAAATGAAAAGGTTATTTAATTGATCCAAGATGTAGGGCGTGTTTATAAAAACAAATGTTTTCATTGAAGAAATAAAGCGAGCAGACCCCCCATGCACACGCACACACGAACACATGTAGATGTGCGCGCGCGCGCGCTCACGTCTACCCTATTTTCAAGGCTACATATCTCATATTCGTATCCAGTGCTGTATCCCTCCCCTATGCTGTGTGCCTTCCTGGTAACTGTATTTTGACCTCAATTATTGGCTATGTAGCATGAAGGCAAGACAGAGACACGATAAGGTACAAAAATGACAACACAACAAGTTCCAAAAAAGTAGGACATGGGAACACAACATACAACATGTTTTATTTATATCATATACTCTTCTGTTGCACGTGATGTACATCATTATAAATATGGAGACTATACAATTTTTAGAGGAGCAAAATTATAGACGAGTGTTGGAGGCCCCAGTTTGAAGTTTTTTTTTAAAATGAATACTTCATATTGCTGATGACATTTAGGGCATAATTGTATATGTGAACTTTTATGATAGTTTTTTTAGACATGAGTGACATGATGCATATCAACAAAATTGCTACCCCATGGGGGTTTGTACATTAGTAAACACTAGTTTAAATGTGCCAGCTGACATGTTGTTTCTGAGCATTTAATGCCATGACATGAAGGTGGATGTAGCTTATGCTGTTGTTCAGTTAATGTCCCACACTTTGTCAGGTTTGATTTGAATATTGCCTAACATATCAAACATAGATATTTTGCTCATGAATTATAATTTTATTATGTCTGTTCATTTATTTGTTTTTTATCTTTATGTTTATTCTTACAAGTTATGGTGCACTATGGTGTATCCTTTATGTATTTTTTTTATTTGGTTGCATAACATTAATATTACATCATTTAACATGTTTTACATCTTGATTTTACAATTTTGTTACATAAATGACAATTAAAATACTAGATTTATGAATGTCGGAGCCTCCTCTAGCATAGCTCACAAGTGAAGTTGGAGTTAAATGAAGCTGCACATAGAGTCGATCGGAGATGTCTCAATCTCCAGCTATTCGGTAATTGTTCGTATGCTATGTTACCAACTCCTCTAATAGAGGAGTTGGAAATTACTATGTGTAACCATTGCCCCATTTAATAAAGAAGCTAAGGCTTTCACCCTTCAAAAAAAGTTGATATTGACAACCTGTATAATACCAAGACCCTCAAATCCAATACATCTCTACTAAAATCATTTTTTTTGTTCATTATATTGTGGGTGCTTCCATAAAGAAGATGGAGGTTAGTATGCAGATAAACCAAATCTTCTGCTCGTTTTGTCATTATTATATTCCTCTTCAAAGAATAAATAATCAGTACTCCAATTTTTTCACAACATGACAAAGAACATAATTGGCCAAGGATTTTTTAAATTCAAGGCTTGTAGTGTTGGAGTCGAAGACCCATAGAGCAACATTTGAAATATTGCCCAATACTGATTATGTTTGATATCAATATTGCCAATATGATCCTATATGAGTGATATTGCCAATTTTGATACCAAAAACCTACAGCTGGTGCCGATACCGGTACTGAGATTTCAAACCATGCCATAGAGAGTCTAATAATGTTTTGGATCCATAAATCCTTTTATAACATATAGAATCATGATCCGTAAAAGCCTTCAAAACGGTTGAACATTTAGCAAACTTTGTGTTCACCACTTATCGTTCCTGGGAAACATCTCTCCAAACATTTAGCTCTTTCTCCTCCTCAACTTGAGGAGTCGTTGGATTTTGTAGTCTCAAGAAGTCAATTCAAACTATAATAGATGTTGTCCTCGATCCCTATTAAATATCTTCAGGTAGTGAAGGGGTTGATTTGCTATTGCTCCGCGAGTCCAATATCTTCGTTACTGGTTCCACTCTGGTTCTGTCACTATACCAAAACTCTGAAGTTACGATAAGAGTGAGGGTAATATTTTTCTATTCTAAAACGCCCCGATAGGTCTCTGACGGGATCCAACTTCCTTTTTTTCTTCAGAAATTGATTTAGCATGCTCCAGAATTGCATGCTTCAGAACTGAAGCTGATTCAGATCCAGATTTAACCTTCTTTGGCTTCCACTTGATCTCAAAGTGGTTCAACCCCTCCCCCCCCCGTGGACTACCAAACTATCTCTTTTATTGGTTTGGGCATCTTTTTAGAACTCGTGTCTCTCCTCTGTGTGCCTCTTGTTCTCTTCGACGACAACGCCATCCATGTTTCCACTCATGGCTCGCGTCATCCTCATCCCCTTCCTCTAGCGATGCCTATCCAGAATCCCACTCTTGGCTCCTTTGTTCTGAGCTCTCTTGCAATCCTATATGACATTGCCCATTCTTATTCACCAGTCTTTGACATCAGCGCTTCCTTTCCTCATCGACGTTGAAAGATGCTCTACTCGTCATCTCTATCTTGTTTGCGTATTCTTTCTCCTTGGATATTTCTTCTTTGAGTCTACTTCTGTCATGTATATCATGGTCTCTTTTTTCGTCAATAGAATTCACCCTTCTTTCTCATTCAATATTCACCTCTCGCTTCATGCAAAAGGACTTATAGGCTCAAAGTTCATTGTGTTACACAAAGAGGCTCACATGCTCAAAATCTACCTTGCTACACACGAAAGAGACTCATGCTCAAATGCTCCATCCCAATTAAGAATCCAACTCTCCAATAGATGTTTCATCATTGGTTCTGCATCCAATGTAGATTCTTCTTCAGAAGATCTCTATCGTACGACATCTTCTTCTCATAATACACACTCATTCAAACTTTAATGTTTCATCCACCGTGAGTTTGTGAGGGGTTGTTAAAGAATACAATAAGAATTATGATTAGTGTACTATTGTGTGTAGGATTAGAAATTCCCTTATTTTGTAAGAGAGAGAGAGAGTGTGTGTATGAGAAAAATGTATCTCAGCCGCCAGCTGAGACTCTCTTAGCTAGCGGCGACGTGACTGAATCTTCGCCACAAATCCTGGGCGCAACAATACCATGGTCGTAGTTTTTTGTGAGGACTGCCATCAGGTCGCAATATTTTTTTTGTGAGAACTGCTACCATGATTGCAGTGTTTTTTGTGAGGACTGCGATCATACTCGCAGTGTTTTTGTGAGGACTGCTATCATGGTCGTAGTTCTAATTAGATTGAAAATATCTGAAATTTTTTAGGATCTGAGAGAGTTCTCTCAGTTGGCGGCTGAGGCACAGATTCCTCTCTCTCTATATATATATACTTGTGTCATTCCGAAAGGATTCGAGGCCTAATCCTTCCCACTCAAATACCAACATCCGACATTCAAATACGAGATCCACTCCGTTAAAGTTGATCTATATTATTTCAAGTATCTATAAACTAAAAATTAAGTGTTTTGTATACTTTTTGCCTATGCATCAAGTGGAAAAAAAACAGACGGCCTAAATAGTGAGTTGGTTAGTTTAACGGTGTAGAACATTTGAAACCTAACAAAAATTGGTTTGTAGGAGTGTTTAAATGTTTAGATCATGATCAAATGGCCGGATCGAGAACTTGTATCTCTAAAGATATAGATCTAACCAACTCACTACTTTCGACCTTCCATTTTGCGACGTTTGATGGATAGGCAAAAAGTATTCAAACCATTTGATTTTTGGTTTATAAATATTTGAAATAATATAGATCAACTTTAACGGAGTGGATCTTGTATTCAAATGTCAGAGGGTTGTATTTGAGTGGGAAGATCTTTCCGGAATGACAAGTCTCTCTCTCTCTCTCTCTCTCTCTCTCTCTCTCTCTACACACACACACACACACACATTGAAGTCCCCGCCACTACATTAGAGCTTTGAAATTATGGTATCGGATGAGGGTAATATTTTTATATTCTAATTTCTAACACGCTCCCATAGGTCGAGTGCCTTTTAAGGTGCCGAAACGTGTACTTTTTGTGCGATGGTATTTTTTTTAATATCCACATTTTTAAAATATGTGCCCGGTGGGAATTGAACCTGGGTTGCTGTGATACCATATTAAAGTTCGCGTCGCTACACCAAAACTTCAAACTTTATGGTGAGAGTTGGGGGTAAAATTTTTACATTTCTAACAATACTTATTTAAATAAAGAAATTTGAATCCATTTGGATAGTTGTATCTAACAATATCTATTGCTCCAAAGAATGCAATCTCCTCTTAGAAATTCTATCAATCTACCTCTTACTGTACAAGGGAATTGGAGAATTACTTTGTTGGATGAGCTCAAACAGAGTGGCCGAAAGTGGTAGGTAACTGGCATTTCAGTTCTAGGCACCATCTTTGAAGAATTGCAATCAAGTTGACAGCTGCCTGTACAAGCTTCACTACTTATTTTAGGACGAGTGTTGGTTTTTGACTCGACATCTTTATCACATTTGGATGGGAAAGGCTTGGTAATGACTAAGGCGATCATGAGCTAGTAAAGTAGCAGTTATTCTTTACCCTTTACCCTGGCATTAATTTTTTCTCTTTTCAGCCACTCGTATTGCAATAACACACCAAACTTCTGTGATTCACGTCTTATGGCCTCTTTTCAGATTCCTCCTCAAGTCTGGTGTTTGCTTGTTAGCCTTTTCTGGTGTCATGTCTATGAGGATCTTTAACGTTAGGACTAACAGTGTGGGATTCCTCCAGCAGATATATGCCTTTGATGCTAGCATCTTTTATCTTACTTCCTCCTAAGAGCACAATGGTTAGCTGTGTTGATTTATTATTTTATCTTATTACATTTCTATGCACAACAGATTGTTGCTATAAATCTGTGATCTCCTGCTCGCTGGTTGCATGTTTCTGGCATGTAATGCCATTATTTATGTATTAACTAGACCTACATCTTCCTGCGGCTTGAGTTTTCCTTGGAGTCATCTGAGGTGTTTCCCAAGCCAGAGTAGTCCTTTGGACTTCCTTCCCTTGTATTGTTTGTCATCAATCAAGTTTATGTCCTGGTGGACCTGCTCCTTTGATGCCTCTTTCTTATTTACTTTACAAGTGCTAAATTAAGCTCCCACTAAGCCACATTTTTGTTGTTAACCAGCACACAGAAGTCAACCTCCTGATGCATTATGGATTCTCATTATTGACTCTTACTTTAGCGGGGTATAGAGCCTTTCTTCTTGTTTAGTTAAATTGGATTCTTCATTGCTACCGTGATCTCTCAAGTACCCTTGATGGCGTCAATGTATATCTTTTTGGATGTTTAGTACCTCACATGGGAAGTGCAGTCAATAAAAACTGAAGGTTTTGTGGACCGCATTAGGTGTTTCATTTAGCCTCTTGCTTCACTTAAGAACATGACATTGATTCTGATAGAACTTTTACTTATGCACAAAGATGAAACCTTACTAACATTGTTTTATTGCTGCTTGATGTTGGCTCTACTACCTAATGATGAAAATGCACTTCTACAAGATATGCTAAGGAGGTGGTATTGCTTCCTCCTCGGTATACCTTTTCCCTGTGCTATTTATGGTCTTAAGCCGGTGTTTCTGGTTTTGTTTCCCTGGATCCTGGAGCGTGTGATGTTAGCTTCACATCTCATTTCAATGCTTATGGCTCAATTTCGCAGCATATAATGGACTAAATTACCCAGCATTCAATTTTAAGGATATGATTATGATTAATAAGGAAGTAGCGTCTTTTACCAAGATAAGGATATATCTCCGAAAGGCAATTTGGGATCAGATAAGTCCTCTTTTTTTTACTGCCATGTGACAACTTGTTAGAATATAAAAATACTACCCTCAACCCTCACCATAAGTGAGTAGTATTTTTATATTCTAACATGCCCAACAGGGTCGAGCGTCTTTTTTATGGACTGAAACTTGGTTTTTTGCATAGTGGTTTTTTTTCTCTCTAATCCGTATTTTTAAATGCGTGTCCAGTGAGAACGAAACTTAGGTTGCTTTGGTACTAAATCTTCCAGTGCACCAATACTCCAAAGCTGTGGTGAGGGTTGAGTGTACTATTTTTATATTCTAACAACCACCTTCTCATCCAAATGGTCAATGAAATCTTTAATTTGATTACTGAAGCTTGACAAATGTCTTCTTCATTTGTCAAGTCGGAGCTTGATCAAAAAGGTTTGTTCTGTGGATGATGAAAAACAAATCTCACTAGACAGTGCTAGCTCATTGTAGTTTTGTATACCTGAAGTTTAACCACCAAACCATGACCAGTTAATGTTATTAGTTTGCTCGTGAATGTGCCCTGTACTGTGTATTCTGCGTGTTTACTACACGTCCTGTGACGTCTGCATAAAATGCTGGTGTCTCCTGCACCAACTTGCTCCAGCTGGAGCTTCATTTCCTACTCTGCTTGATGTTTAGGCTGGAGATCTGACAGATCCTGAGTCTAATATTAGATTTCGTAATTTGCTGGGCTTATCTGACCTTGTAAGGTAATCTGGCTTTTCCATCTTCTTTTAAGACCTCAGTGTGCAGATTACCACTTCTGTTCTCAAATTTTTAGATGATTACAAGAGTGCGGTGCAGACCTCAGTGCAATCCATTTTCTATGAAGCAGATGAAAAGTTATCTAGGCAATGATAAGTAGCTTGTTTTCACTAATTTTCTCCTGGGGTTTATTTGCCAAACAAACTCATTAAAAGATTACCTTAGACAAAAATCTTATGGTTCACAATGTATTCACAGGAGGAGAGTTTTCTTTTTCCTTTTTTCCCTCACTTATTCTTTCCTCCTTTTTTTCATTTTTTGTCATCACGTGTGTATTATATTTACTCTACTCTTTCCCCACTGGTAATCATTATGTCTCTGTCTTCATAGTAATTCAGTTTTTGATTCAATAGGATAAAATGTTTACAACCCCACCCCCCCCCCCCCCACCCCCCCCCCCCCCCCCACCCCCCCCGGCGGCTGAAGGGAAAAAAAAAACCCACAAACAATAGAGGAAAAAAGGGTTGTTTGCCATCTCTTACTCTACTCTTCCTCCAGGAGGAAACTCTTTTTGCTTATTCAAATCCTAATCTTCTTGATTGCTTTTAATTATAACTAGACATTTCTTGTTAAATTTACCAGTTAATTTACCCCATCCTTAGCAATGCGTCAGTCTGTGTTGTTTGTAAAAAGATCAAAGGTCGCAGACGAACTAGCCTTTTGTTAATATTCTGTCAGAATTAAAGGCAGAAACCTCTGATACGTATAACTAAACCTCCAGGAGAAGAAATCCTCCATTTCACCCATTCAAATTAATCAAATTGTTGTTCTGTTTACTTTTGAGGCAAAATACGTGCACCAACATTGCTCCTGTAGAATCTTGTGCGGTTCCTTCGCAACCCGGCCCCGGAGGACTTGAACATTGACTTTTGCCATCCACCTCAACCCTTGACCACCTAAGCCAGGCTTTGGGCTGTAGAATTCTGTATAATAGCTGCAGCTGATGGATGATGGATGTAGAACCTATGGAGTTGTGCTACCACAAACCAGTTTCTGAAGCTTTAATGTTTATTTTCTGTATACGATTGATGTCGACTTTGGATGAAGCTGCTTAGTGCTGACTATTTGTTACTGTTTGTAGATCGTAAATGATTTGAAGTTCACCGTCAACCATGCGGTGGAGCCCATGGAGAAGGGTTTCACGCGATTCAATGAGAAGCTCCACAAGATCTCTGAGAACATAAAAAAACATGAGAAGGAAAAGAAAAGAATCAAGGATGACAGTTGCCTCGGCTCATCATCACCTACAAGGAGAGTAATCCGTGGTATAGATGACCCTCTACTGACCGGAAGCTTCAGTGATAGTGGTGCCACCAGAGGAAGAAGACACCGCAAGAAATCAGGATACAAAAGTGCAGAAAGTGGAGGAGAGAGCAGCAGTGATCACGGCCGAGGTGGTGGGTATGAAATCAGGGGTCGCAGATGGATTACCAGGGACTGAAGAATCACAGTGTGGGTGATTTAAGAAAATTGTAAAAATTCTTTCAGGAGCCTGCCGCTGATGCCCTTGGGTTCGTGTTTTATTTGTCAGGTGCAAATGCGCAGAAGTTAGGGTACCAGAGTTCTGGATGTTTGTCAAATGGCTAAGCAGCTCCTGAAGCTATGGCGTGGTGATGCAGGAAAATGTGGAGGAATGAGTCTCATTTTGATTGTATTCATACGAGATTTACATGATTGATGCAGACGCATCTCTCGCCCGCCAGGGAAGCGGGATGCTGTAAATCAAATGTTGAAATATAATTTCCACAGAGGCTGCACATTCTGAGCTACAGCTATAAAATTGCTTACAAATGCAGATTCCAGTTGCTTGCTTTCATTGAAACTTGTGGTTTTCTCAATGTAGAAACTTAGTCGAGGGATCATTACAAGTGAAGGTTCATATTTAGTTTCTGCAACTAATCTGCTGTGCCTTCTGATCATATAGTTTGCATGCTAATCCGCTGTGCCATCCGCTGGACGCTTGTGTAGCAAGTGGAGGCCATACTTTTTGTGCAGCAGACATTTCAATATGAGATGCACATATAGTTTAAACGATGACGAAGTTGGAGTGGATGAGAGAGTGGTTGAGAGATCGTCTTGAAAGTTGGTATCATATAGGATTTCAATTTGCCTTCTAAACCTATCTCGAGCTTGAGTCAATGAGCGCAGAGAGTCAATGAGCGCAGAGGCTGATTCAATGGTGAAGTAAATAGCAAAGTTGGTGCAGCCAACCTCAGCTTAGAGGGACGATCATCTGTGTGCTGCTCGGAGCAAGGTTATTGGTGTTGTA
Organism: Agave tequilana; assembly: GCA_038442645.1. Lineage (NCBI taxonomy): Eukaryota > Viridiplantae > Streptophyta > Magnoliopsida > Asparagales > Asparagaceae > Agave > Agave tequilana. The sequence continues at coordinate 91,354 of JAVJIF010009116.1, read as the reverse complement.
AAACTCCGAGAATATAACACCAAGACAGAGAATTCTAGAGACAGAGTAGAAATAGGAATTCTTATTGATTTCTGAATTTTGTGTGTACATTGAAATGAACCAGGAAGGGCCTATTTATAGATGAACTTTGAGTTACTATGCAGTCAATAATCACTGCATTTATGGGGGTAGTTGGGCGTTGGTGGATAGCCAGCCATCTTTGACTGGTCTTAACACTCCCCCTTGGCTGTCCACCATACATGATGTCTCATTAAAAACCTTGCTAGGAAAACCCAGTGGGACAAAACCATAGCGAAGGGAAAAAGAGTACATCATCTCTGTATACGTGTTCTATGCTGCCTCGTTAAAAACCTTACTAGGAAAACCCTGTGGGACAAAACCATAGTAAGGGAAAAAGAGTGCAGCCACGTAAGCTCCCCCTCAAGTTGACATAAGTATTTCTTCTTCATAAATCTCACTTATGACGCATCCCAATATCATGAATAAGCTTTCTGAAAGTTGTAGGGGGAAGCGCCTTTGTAAAGAGATCTGCCACATTATCACTTGATCGGATATACTGAATATTAATTTTCTTATCCTTTTCAAGCTCTTGGCTGAATGAGAAGAACTTTGGGGGTATATGCTTGGTACGGTCGCTTTTGATGAATCCTTCCTTCATTTGAGCAACACATGCAGCATTGTCTTCAAACAGTACTGTTGGATCTCTGTTGACTGGTAATCCACAAGTTTCTTGGATGTGTTGAGTTACAGACCTTAGCCATACACATTCTCGACTTGCTTCATGGAGTGCTATGACTTCAGCATGATTAGAAGAAGTGGCAATAAGTGTCTGCTTTTGTGAACGCCAAGAGATCGCTGCACCTCCACATGTGAACACATATCCTGTTTGAGACTTGGCTTTATGTGGATCTGACAAATAACCTGCATCTGCATAACCAGTTATTTCTTGTTTTGATCCTCTGGAATAAAACAAACCAAAGTTAGTTGTTCCTCGAAGATAACGAAATACATGTTTAATACCATTCCAATGTCTCCGTGTAGGAGATGAGCTAAATCTTGCTAATAAGTTAGTAGCAAATGCTATATCTGGTCGGGTACAATTAGCCAGATACATAAGAGCTCCAATTGCACTTAGGTATGGTACTTCAGGACCAAGAACCTCTTCATTATCTTCGCGAGGGCGAAATGAATCTTTTTCCACATTCAATGATTTAACAACCATTGGAGTGCTCAAAGGGTTTGCTTTATCCATGTTAAAGCGTTTTAAGACCTTTTCAGTATAATTTGATTGATGCAAAAATATTCCACTTTGAAAGTGCTCAATCTGTAAACCAATACAATATTTGGTTTTTCCAAGGTCTTTCATTTCAAATTCATTCTTTAAATATATCATTGCTTCTAGGATCTCTTTGTGAGTCCCAATAATATTTAAATCATCAACATATACAGCAATGATAATGAATCCGGATGTTGTTTTCTTTATAAAAACACATGGGCATATAGGATTATTTACATATCCTTCTTTTAATAAATACTCTCTTAAGCGATTATACCACATGCGCCCTGATTGTTTTAACCCATATAACGATCTTTGCAATTTGATCGAATATAATTCTTTGGGTTTTGAACTTAATGCTTCAGGCATTTTAAATCCTTCAGGGATTTTCATATAAATGTCGCTATCAAGCGACCCATATAAATAAGCTGTAACAACATCCATAAGACGCATTTCTAAATTTTTAGAAACTGCTAGGCTGATTAAATATCTAAACGTAATTGCATCCATTACTGGAGAATACGTTTCTTCATAATCAATTCCAGGTCTTTGCGAAAAACCTTGAGCAACAAGTCGAGCTTTATACCTCACAATCTCGTTTTTCTCGTTGCGTTTTCGTACAAAGACCCATTTGTATCCTACTGGCCTCACGGCTTCAGGCGTGAGGATAATAGGTCCAAATACTTTGCGCTTATTAAGCGAACTCAATTCAGCCTGTATAGCGTCTTTCCACTTTGTCCAATCAGGTCTATTTTGACATTCAGTGACGGATCTTGGTTCAGGATCCTCACTTCCGTTAACAATATCACATGCTACGGAATAGGAAAATATTTCATCTATATTTTCCATCTTATTTCGATTCCATAATCCTCCTGTATTGACATAATCAATAGAGATTTCATGATTTTCTATATCTTCAGGATTTTTCATCTCTTGATTTGTCTTATTTTGTGTTTCTTCTGGAACACATTCTTACTTATTTTGTGTTTCTTCTGAAACACATTCTTGCACATTGGGGTCATCGTGCTTATCTGCTCCTTTTCTTTTTGAGGATTTTTATCTTTGGAACCGATTGGTCTACCACGCTTCAGGCGTGTCTTAGACTCATGAGTGACTTCATTCTCGGGTTGTCCTTTTGGGATTTCAATCCGAGCAGGAGCATTTACAGCTGGTATATATGATTTAGTCACTCTTTTTGTATCAGTGAACGCATCTGGCAATTGATTTGCTATTTCTTGTAAATGCATAATCTTTTGCACTTCTGTCTCACATTGTCTTGTGTGAGGATCAAGATGCAATAAGGATGGTTCACTCCATGTAATCTCCTTCTCCAGCTGTTTCTTTTCTCCCCCTAATGCTGGGAAAATTGCCTCATTGAAGTGGCAATCGGCAAATCGAGCCGTAAAAACATCACCGGTTTTAGGCTCCAGATATCTTATAATAGAAGGAGATTCATAGCCGACATATATTCCCAGTCTCCTTTGAGGACCCATCTTTGTACGTTGTGGTGGAGAAATTGGTACATATACCGTACAACCAAAAATTCTAAGATGGGAAATATTTGGTTTTTGACCAAATGCTAATTGTAGAGGGGAGTACTCATGATATGCACTTGGTCTGATGCGAATTAATGCTGCAGCATGTAAAACTGCATGACCCCATACAGAAATAGGAAGCTTTGTTCTCATTATTAATGGTCTAGCAATAAGTTGGAGGCGCTTAATCAGCGACTCAGCCAAACCATTTTGTGTATGTACATGGGCAACAGGATGTTCAACAACTATTCCAATCGACATACAATAATCATTAAAAGCCTGAGACGTGAACTCACCAGCATTGTCAAGTCTAACTCTCTTGATTGTATAATCAGGAAATTGTGCCCTTAATCTAATTATCTGAGTAAGAAATCTCGCAAATGCCATATTGCGAGTTGACAATAAACAAACGTGTGACCATCTACTTGAGGCATCTATCAATACCATAAAATATCTAAATGGTCCATACAATGGGTGTATAGGCCCACAGATATCACCTTGGATACGTTCAAGAAATGTAGGTGATTCTGTTTTTATTTTAGCTGTTGACGGTCTCATAATTAATTTTCCTAGAGAACAAGCTTCACATGGAATCTTACTAACTTGAAGGATCTTCTGGCCCTTTAATGTATGTCCATGTGAATTCTCAATAATTCTTCGCATCATCATTGAACCAGGATGACCTAAAAGATCATGCCACAGAGTTATTGTCTCTGTATCTTTTTTAACTACCATATGTGATTCTATCACATTTATATATGTATAATGCAATCCTGAGGAAAGCTTTGGTAGTTTTTCTAGTATGCACTTCTTACCTGATACATAAGTAGTAAGATACATATACTTCATATTTTCTTCAGTTGCAGACTGAGTATCATATCCATGAAGATATATATCATTAAAACTCAACAAATTTCTTTTAGATTTTGGTGAAAACAAAGCATCTTTTATGAAAAACTTTGTTCCATTTGGCAATATAAAGCTGGCTTTACCAGTCCCTTCAATCAAGTCTACAGGACCTGATATTGTATTGATGATTGCCTTTGTTGGTTTTAATTCAGAGAAGTACCTTTTATGTTTGAGAATAGTATGTGTTGTACCGCTATCCGGTATGCAAATCTCTCCACTTTTGGTCTTGACTTCATCATTAGAATAATCCATATCAAGCTTCATGCAAAAAAATAAATAAATAATTTGGTGAGAATAAAATTTGAAACATATTAAGTGAAATATTTCATTCAAAGATAGATTTGAAAATTACAAATAACAAAGTATAATAATACAATCATATGTCTAATTATCACCAATATCACGATGGATTGGAAGATCAACAAAATCATCAGTAAAATCCGAAGCATCAAGATGAGTTGAATCATCCATAGGATCATCATGTTCAGTGAAATTCACTTCTTTCTCTTTTCCTTTCAAGGATGTTTTGTAGAGCTTGCAAAGGTGCTCCGGTGTTCGGCACACTCTAGCCCAGTGTCCTTTGGAGCCACATTTGTAACAGGAATCTTCAGGATTCCGAAGAGAACTTTCACGAACATCTTTTCCTTTTTCATGTCTTTCCACATGATGCTTCTTGTGGATCGCGTTATTCTGTGAAGGGTTGTAAAAACCACTTCGACCGCGTCCACGGCCACGTCCACGGCCACGACCACGACCACGTCCACGGCCGCGTCCATAACTATATCCTCGTCCATAATTTTTAGAAAATGCAGCATTTGCTTCCGGAAATGCTGCTGAACCAGTAGGACGGGACTGATGATTTTTTATCAAAAGTTCATTATTTTTCTCTGCCACAAGAAGAGATGAAATTAGTTCAGAATATTTCTTAAAGCCACGCAACCTATATTGTTGTTGCAGTGTTATGTTGGATGCATGAAATGTGGAGTAAGTCTTCTCCAACATTTCTTCATCTGTGATATCTACCCCACAGAATTTCAACTGGGATACTATTCTGAACATTGCAGAGTTGTAGTCGCTAACTTTCTTAAAGTCTTGGAAGCGCAAAGCATTCCATTCATCACGAGTGGCAGGGAGTACAACTTCCTTTTGATGATCAAACCTTTCTTTGAGGTTTTTCCATAGAGCACTTGGGTCTCTAACAGTGAGATATTCACACTTTAGACTTTCATCAAGATGTCTGCGGATAAAGATTGTCGCCTTTGCCTTATCTTGTGACGACGTAGAATTTATTTCTTTAATGGTCTCAGTGAGACCCATTGACTCAAGATGTATCTCAATATCAATAACCCAAGACATATAATTTCTCCCCGTGATATCAAGTGGAATGAACTCAAGCTTTGCAAAGTTTGACATGGTGATAACTATAACAAAATATAAAATAATTAGAATCACAACATTTTTATTTCTCAAAGAAAACTTGCATGTCAACCATAATAGCTACAAGTAGAAGAGGAAAAGTGAACATTAAAATAAAAAAATACGGGTACAATTCACTTGGATCCATGTCTCCAAGAAAAACGATAGAAGTGTTGATGATGATGACGGCAATAAGAAACATCAAAGCTGGACTAAGCATCATGCGAAAAAAACTCGAACGCAAAGCTTCTAGAGATGATGAAAATTTTTAGAATGAAGAGAGATTGAGAAGTGAGTTGTGTGGTTGAGAACTCACCAATTTATAGGAGAAAAAAAAACAGCCGTTTACAGCCGTTGGGGTTAATAGCCGTTGGGGGATTATAGCCGTTGGGGGTTTTTTAGCCGTTGGGAGTATAGCCGTTGGGGGTTTTTAGCCGTTTGGGGAGAGAGAAAAACAATTTAGATTTTATATAATATTGTAATTAAGGAAATGGTAAAATAAATGCATTGTACTATATATATTTACGAGCTATAATATATGCACGCCACTCTACTTGGTGGGTGTTTTGCAGGCATAATTAATAAAGCAGTAATTATTGAAATAAATATTGGCACACCACGCTACTCGGTAAACCTTTCAGTGGGTGTTTGTCCAGATATAATAGTAGAATAATAAAATATATAATGTTAGAAGCTTGGGGTTTAATCCACGCAAGCATCAAGTTAGATGTTAGTAAAGATAGCATAATCACATCACTTTACTATAAATAGGTGGCAGAGCCTCCTTTCATTATAGTAATGATGTTATATGAATATAATTAGTATAATAATTCAGTTTTCGTAATCACATCACATTTCTATAAATAGGTGGCAGAGCCTCCTTTTATTATAGTAGTGGTGTTATACGAATATCATAAGTATAGTAACTTGCCAATTTTACCTTGAGTTGTAGAGGTAGAAGCTGGGACTTGTGATAAGACTCTTCCTTGAGCAATGGAAGCAGAGGCTCGTGACAAGTTTTACCTTAAGCTAATGGAGGCAGAGACTTGACGTGGTAGGCTTTTTCCCTGAGCTGACGGAGGTAGAGGCTGGGGACAGACTAGAGTGATCGTGCTGATAACGTGTTGTAAAACTCCGAGAATATAACACCAAGACAGAGAATTCTAGAGACAGAGTAGATATAGGAATTCTTATTGATTTCTGAATTTTGTGTGTACATTGAAATGAATCAGGAAGGGCCTATTTATAGATGAACTTTGAGTTACTATGCAGTCAATAATCACTGCATTTATGGGGTAGTTGGGCGTTGGGCGTTGGTGGATAGCCAGCCATCTTTGACTGGTCTTAACAATTGGGACATAGAAAGCAAGGCAATTTTATGTTATTGAAGACATTGACGTAAGAGAGCGGAGCCACAAATCAAGGCTCAGCCAGGGACCAAACTCAAGTCTTGATCCACCGGAAAAGCCAGCTAAAAATAGCGGTCGACCGCCCGATCCACCGCCAGACAACAAAAGACGAGTAAGGAAAAGCACAGGTTGTCAGTCGACCGTCTAATCGACCGACCAGAAGCAGAGAACTCAATGCCAGTTGCCCAGTCGACCGACTGACAAAGACCAGAAGCAGCAACTGAAGTGCCAATCGCCAGGTCGACAGGCAATGAAGAAAAGACCTCGCGGTCGACCGCTTGACGAGATTCAGCCAACTCTAATTTAGTTTAGAATTTATTTTTGAGTCTGATTTGGACTCATACTGATTTTCTGTTTCTTTATTTTGAATAGATAGATTAGATTTCTTTTAGAAATAGATTATAGTTTTCTATTAGAAGTAGTATTTTTTTTTTGTAAGTTCATAAAAAAGCTATTGTATTCTTTATTTTGTATTAATCTTTGATCAAACAATTATTCAACTTTAATTAATAAATTTTGAGTTTATCTCCTCTATTGCTCATCGATTCGAATTACCTATCCTTGCTCGTGAATTCGAGTGTTGTGCTCATAGAGTCGTGTACGTTCCTGCCTGAAGATTTCCTCCAGGTTTCGTTGGTGCTAGAATGAGATGGAGCCGGTGTCATTCGCTAGAGAGAACCTTCAGGTGAGAAGGTACTCGAATCCACGAGAACAACACTCGAATTTACTAGCAATTTACTCAAATTCACAAGTAAGGATAGACAACTTGAATCTACGAGTAATAGAAGAGATAAACTCAAAGTTTATTGATCAAAATTGAATAATTGTTTGATCAAAGATGAATACAAAATAAAAAATACAAGGGCAGAGTATATGTGTACATGAATCTCATACCGCCATAGTTCGTCTTTTTGTTCATCTTTTTCCTTTTTCCTTGAGGGAGGATTAGAATGATGCATTGCATGGTTGCTTCAATTTCTCATGATGAAAAGGACTAGGTCAAAAAAGCACAAAGGCAATGCTATACTGTTATATACCAAGTCACACATCACAAGTTAGCAAGCAAATTCATACAATATTGAGGAATGCACAACAGATCTCTAGTTTCTGCTCTAACTACTGTCAAAATTACTATCCGCAAATCAAAAGGGGAGAGCACTTCTCAGCCTGCACAAGATAAAGGATGCTCAACATCAGAACATAATGAACAAGTTTGAAAGAATGTGCATATTAACAAAGGTACAGCAGATTAACAAGTCGAAACTGTTATATATCATAGTAAAATTACAAGGAAAAAGAGAAGGAACAAAAGATACCTTTGACAGCTGGTAAAAAGGAACAATTCTTCGAGTCCTACAAATTTAACAGAGGAGGAAAATTCATGAACTGGCTCCCACAATTGTCTATGCAAGTTTAAGCATGATCAAAGACGAGGACCAGAAGATGAATAATAACTCCTCGCTGGAGGCACAACACCTCTACCAGGGGCAAAACCAGATTGACAAGCAGCGCGCGTCTGTAAAATCAATCAAATATTACATGAAATTAGATGAACATTCTGGAGCGAAAGAAAAAAAACTTAATAATGCCAAAATATACAGTTCACCATGCTTAATGTTACTTCCTAGAGAAGAAAATTTCAAATGTACTTCTACTTCAACTTGGTATTGACATTTCGAGCTTGCTTTTCAGCTTGTTAAATGCTTAACATATGACGTCGATGCTACAAATGTTAAAGTGCCCTGAACAAGATATAGAAGCTCATACGATAGGACCTAGCCACTGACTTGCTCACGGTGACTAATGTAAAACCTAAAGCATGTAGTACTCCTCTGAAGCCTAACTAAATGTTTCCGCTCACTGGCACCATTTCGGTGTTGAGAATAGTTTTTCTAGAAGGAGGAAATGAACTTTGTATTTCGAGTTATTCAATTGGACTTACATATGCACTTCCTTATATAGGCCTTTTGGAACATCCTCCATGACTCTTCAAACACCAAACCACATGGCTCTTCAAACACCAAACTACATGACTCTTCAAACAAGTTCATGAATTTCTCATGTACATGTATCTCATAAGTGCATGAATAACATAATTACTAATGCATGTAACAAGTTTAATAGCTAACATTTGGTTCATCTCAATTCTCAATTAGTCTATGCTGTGGACTCACGTTCAAGTATATATTCATTAGTTTTGCCGTTAACTTATGAAATTAAGGGGTAACTGCATCCACTAGATCAATGTGTTGATTAAGGAAACCCTTAATATATGGTTGAGTTTCCCAAAGAATAAGAAAATGGCAGCTAAATAAACAAAAACAGTAAAAAAAAAAAAAAAATACAAAACGAAAGGAGTTAATCACACTACACAAAAATCGTCATGAAGGGAAAATATAGAGGACATGAAGTTGATATCTTAAACAAGAATAAGCCAACAACTATTGCAAGTTACAGGTTTTGCATTTACGCAATCAACTATGTAATATGTAGCATATCTTAGCCTATATAACATACAAATACTAAGGAAAACTTAGAATTAAACAATGTGATGTAGAAACTCAAATCCATAGGGCAATAATAACTCATTTCATCTTATTTAATATTTTTATTTTTTAGAAATAATTTGAAACTATAAATGGCTGGAAAACATCAGAATTCGCGTAATAAAATGAGAAGTGATTTTTCCGAGTATCATGTATCACAATGAACCTTACTTTGCTCCCGCGGATGAAAGCATGCTCAAGTTGTGAAACTTTACCGTCCTACAAAGAGCGCAAACGAGACAGTTCAAAACAAATTGCAATTTGTTCAAAATTTATCCAGCAATGGCAATAATTGCAATAAAACTACAAAGATAAATAGTTAATTGGATCACTTATTCACTAATTAAGCCGCAAGCCAATGCAGTAGTTGACAGAATTTATAGTTTTAATGCTTGTTTCGGTTTTAGTATAACTGAAAAGGTTACAAAACCCACAAAATAAAAATTGCAAATAAAAGCTAAACTTTTACATAGGGCAACTGGCATCGTGTATTGAATCTACCCTCAGACCTTTAGTTGGCATTCAAATAGATCCAAGTTTTCATCTTTTGGTACAAATATATAATTTTGAGCCAGGTTCTGGCTTTAAATAACTGAGAGGGGCTAAACATGAGGGTTACAAAATCCACAGCATATGAAATCGCAAGGAAAAACTCAATTTTTACAGTTTAAATAGGGGGAAAGGTGTAATCTTTTGTAAAATTGTCCAAATCTGTATGCAATGAGACGGAATTAGAAGGGAAAAAAAGGAAGAAGACGCTGAACTGAAATTAGAAACCCTAACCCTAGGGCTTACCTTGGCTGCGTAGACCACGGATTCAAGCAGGCAATTCCAGTTGTTCTCGGAATCGATCATGACGCCCCTGTAAACCTCGCCGGTCTTGAGCTCCACCGACACCACGCGGCCCGATGACCCATGGAGAAGCATCAATGGGATCCCTAAACTTCTGCTCATCATCTTCGCTCGCTCTTCAAATTCTCGGCTCAATATTTTGACGTTAAATTTTGAGGAGAGATTTACAGGGGGCATGTTCCTTCTATAGAATTAGAGTTGGCATTTGCACTGACTTCGATTGGCGGTAACTGGCCGGGCCGGGCCGGGCCGGGCTCAGTCGGGTTTCTGTACCGAGATCCACACGCGGATGCACTCTTTCTTCCTTTCCTTTCCTTTTTTTTCTCCCCTTTTCTTTCAACGGATATTGATACCATAGGGTTATTTCTATAAAGGGTTATTTAGATAAATACCCGAGGATCATTAGTGTTTAGAATTTTACCTCCTAAATCTTTACAATTTTAAAGTTTACTCTCTTTTTAGAATAAAAGAAAATAATATTCCAGTTTGATTCTATTAACTATCTATTTTTTTTGTATAAATGATTAAACACTACATCTCAACTTAATCCTACAAACTCATATCCTTTTCTTACATATTTTCCCCTCTTCTCCACTTCACCCCCTCTCTCAAATCAAACACATTCTATTTCATTCATTTATCATTAAAAACACATCAAATCAATTTTCACATATGCTCAACAAATTGAGAAAATTATCAATAATTTCTACGAGAAAGTGAGAGAGAGGAGAAAAATGAAGTAACAGAGGAAGAACAAAATTTTAGTTTTATAAAATTTAAGTCAAGGCATATAGGAGAATTGAAGAAGAAATAAGAAGGATATAACAAGTAAAACACTCTTATGTTATTCAAAATCTAGTTGGGGGGATAAATTTCTAAATACTAAAAGTTTGAGGGTATATATCTAAATAAGTCTTTTTAAAAAATATTAGAAGGTGTTCAATTTTAGCTATGAGTTAGGGCTTCTCCAATTTTAGAAGGTGTTCGATCAGAGTTCAGAAAAACTAGCTGTGGCGAGCTTCTCCATGGAACCAACGTTTCGAGCTCTGTATTTAAGAAGAGGAAGAGGATCAACAAAGCATCTTCAGGCAAAGAAAAGATGATGAACCTCGTTCGAGCAGTGGAAGAAGCAGCCATCGAGGCTGCCCTCGCCCACCTCGCAGACACATTGCTCAATCCGGGGTGCGCATGTGATTTTGTGGTCCTTCGGTCTCTCGTGCCCAGGGTTCTTGCTGTTGTTGGCCCTCTACTTTTAATGGACGATAAGGACGATCTCTCCTCTCTTCTCGTCACCAAAGCAAAGAAGTCATCGTCAACCTCGCCCAAGCGGCTGGTCTCAAGGCTGTCATCTGCACACTCGACCCCCTACCTCTACGACGAAGACGCAGAGCATGTGCGCCTCACCGTAATCAGACTGCTGGACAAGATTGTGCACACCATACTCATCACTGAACAAGTCCTTCAGTATCTCAACTATTTGATATGTGATGTATTGTGTCTCTTGCTAAGATCTCTGCTGGGCCGCCTTGAGAGCTTTCTAAGGCTGTTTCTTGAAATCGCTCTGCTCGACCATCGACCTTCTTATAGAAGGATGACGTTGACAATGCCGGTTACTTTGCAAGGGATGTGTTGCTCGGCCTATTTCAATTGCTGCTCGAGTCGGAGGCTGAAGAGGTTAAATCCCTGGAGAAAGATACACTAATGGATGTGCTTGAGATTTTGGTTCAGTGTGAGAGATTGAGAGGGGAGGTGGCCAATATTGCGTTGTGCTCGGTTTTTTTAGAATTCGGTCGATAATTCTGGGGACAGCAGTTGTTGTATACAAGTTTACTGACTAATATACTATAATCTAAAAATTTAAATGGAAAATTGATCTAATTCAACTTTTCTTCCTTTCTTGTTTGAAAAAATAAAGAGTTACACTAGCCTTTTATAGGCTTCAAAGAAAAAATTTACAAGAATACCAATCATCTACTTTAATGTCATAAACAAATGACAACAAAGCAATGCATATATAACTCTTTAACTTTTTTAAATCATGGTGACTTTTCATTTCTTCTAATTGATGATGACTCTTCATTTCTTTTAAATGATGATGATGACTCTTCATTTCTTCTAATTGATGATGATGACTCTTCATTTCTTCACGTTTTGGTGTCTCTTTTACTTCCAAAATTAATGTTATAAAAGATATTTTTATTTGATATTCCAACACGCCCCCTCAAATCAAAATATTTTTATACCGAGCATTTCTTTTAGCCTTTTGAAAGGTTCAAATGGCAATGGCTTGGTGAAAATATCTGCTGCTTGCTCCATGGTATGACAATACTCCAGCTCCACGATTTTCTCCTTTACACGGTCTCTGAGAAAATGAAACTGTATATCTATATATTTGCTCCTCCCATGATGTACTGGGTTATTTGCAAGTTGGATGGCTGATTTGTTGTCCACGAATATTTCGGTCAATTCTTCTTGTGGATGATCCAACTCCTTTAAAATGTTCTGCAACCAAATAGTTTCTCAGACTGTAGATGTAGTTGTCACATATTCTGCTTCACATGAAGATAAGGCCACAACTCCTTACTTCTTTGAAGCTCATGGAAATGCAGTTGACTCAAGATAGAAGACATAATAAGTAGTGATTTTTCTCTCATCTTGGTCACCTCCCCAATCGCTATGTGAATAGCCTACTAACTCTACAATTCATCATAAGCATAAAATAGACCAAGCTTGAGTGTGCCTTTGATATACCTTAGAATCCTCTTCGTAGCTAGTCAATAAGACTCCTTTGGTGTCTTCATCTATAGATTCACAAGTCCGACTCCATAAACGATATCAGGCCTTGTGATCGTCAAGTATCTCAGGCTACCAACTAGACTCTTGAAGAGAGTCAAGTCTACAAAATCTCCATTTGCTTCTCTTGATAGCTTAATTCCTGTGGCTATTGGGGTGTTTACCGGGTTGCAGTTACTCATCTTGAATTTCTCCAGGATCTCTTTCATGTACTTCTTTTGAGATATAAATATCCCATCTTATTGTTTCTTCACTTCGATGCCAAGAAAATAGGACATCAATCTATTGTCTGTCATCTCAAATTTATTGAACATCACCACCTTGAATTCAGCGAGCATCTCAGCGCTACTTCTTGTGTATAACAGATCATCAACATAAAGACAAATTATTAGAAATTCTCCTTGATGGCTCCTCTTCATGTAGATGGCATGCTCATTAGGATATTTGGTGAAGCCGTTTTGATGAAGATAACCATCAGTTCGGGCATTCCATGCCTGTGGTGTCTGCTTTAAGCCGTACAAGGCTTTCTTCAGGCGGTATACTTTGTCTTCTTACTCTTTTACCAGAAAACTTTCTGGTTGCTGTACATATACCTCTTCTTCAAGAATACCATCGAGAAATACTGACTTGACATCTAAATGATATATCTTCCACCTGTGATGAGCTGCAAGTGAAATTAATAGTCTCACCGTGTCTAATCGAGCAAATAGTGCAAAAACTTCTTCATAGTCGATATTGTACTTTCGTTTATCGCCTTTTGCTACAAGCCTCGCCTTGTACAGATCAACTTCACCATCTCGTTTGCATTTGATCTTGTACACCTAAGTGACACCTATTGTCTTGTGATTTTATGGAAGTATTTTCAACTCCCATGTGTCATTCTTCTGGATGACATGAATCTCCTCCTTCATTACCGATCGCCAATAATCTTTTCCTCAGCCTTTGGGAAAGTGAGAGGCTCATGATCAGCATATAAGCAGAAGAGATTAGTCTCTCCATCCTTTTCTATCTGCTCATAGATCTCCCTGAGGCTTCTCATTTTGATAGGACCTCGTTGCACAGAGGATTCTGTAACACTCCGATCCCGCAGGTACGGAGACATTAATGCGATGTATATACGCAGGTTAAAAATACCCTCACGTATATACGCTAAGCATCAGTATAGGCAAGAATTGTTGGCCCAAAGGCCCATCACTCTAGTTTTGATGGTGATCAACTCATGTAGTTATAGTACTAATGATCTTGTGTTTATTTAGTCTCAGATTCATGATCAAAATCTTAGTAGGTGTGTAGCTTCAACAAAGGATTTAAAGTCAAGTTTTGGAGCTTACACGGTTTGATCCAACGAGCTAGTGATCGAGTTTGGATCGTGTTTGGACCAAGTCAAGAAGATGAGAAGACTTCAAGTGAAGACTTCATGAAGACTTGTGTCTAGGTTTGTTTTTATAAGATTTGTTTTAGATTAAAATGTAAAGGATAGAATAGTGGTGGATTGCTCAAGTATACATATACACACACACTCTTGATTTAGTTTGTTTTAGAAAAGAATTTTAACCAAAACCAAACCGGTTTGAGTTGTGTTTGTTTTTTGATATTCTAAGTTTACATGTTTTTAACTAAAACCGTATTTAGAGCTTATATGTCAAAAACATAGATATTTCACCATGTTTGTGTAGTGGATCATATCCATACACTCTATGCTTCAAAGAGTTTTAATATCTTATTTTTGTATTTGGAGAAGTTTTGAAAAAATCAATTTTGGAAAAATACAGTTTTTATTTTGAGCCAAAATTTTCAAGTTACAAAAATAGTCCAAATTATTTGTAACATGTCTTGATTTTGTGCAAGCATGTTTGATTATCAAAGTATAATGTTAAAACTATTTTTGTAGATTTTTCATGATTTTATGGGATTTTATTTGAGCCAAAATGACCAAGTTTTTCCTTCCCTGAAATCCCTGACCTGGCTTCAGCCGGTCGACCGGGACGGTCGACCGTCCAGAGAGCTTTGCTCTCTGGAAATCCTCGGTCGATCGGGACGGTCGACCGGCAGAGAGTCTGCTCTCTGTTCCAGAGGTTCGGTCGACCGGGCCGGTCGACCGCTGCCCCAACGGTCAGAAATCTGACCGTCGGCGGTCGACCGTCAGGCCATCTGGCTCCCAACGGCTAGTTTTTCTAGCTCTATAAATTGAGGCATTTGGGGGCTGTTTTCCATAAGATTTTTTAGTGGATTTTGAGCCAGTTTTTCCTACTTCATTAAAAGAGTTTTCTTCACTAAATTGAGAGCTAATACTTCCAATCAAAAGGGGAGTTTTATCAAGAGTGTTTTCAAAGTGATTTTTCTTGAGTTTTCCTCCACCATTTCCATCCTTGTTTTCTCACACAACACTTGAGCTATCCATTGCTATATCTACCATATAGGGATTTGTTGTGAGAGTGTTTATTGGTGATCAAAGTGTTTAGATCACCAAGAGATCTTTCTTGTACTTTGAGGAGGCGGACTTGCGGGTTGCGGTGTTTCGAGTTCGTGTGTGGACTCAGTGTTTGAGGTGCGGCCTCGGCGAGCTTGTGGGCTTGCGTGTGTACGGGCTAAAGAGTCCATGGAGTTCAAGTGTGAACTCGGCTTGTAGGTGTTGCGACACCGAGTGATCCGGGGGATCGATTATAGTGGAAATCCTTCGTGTGTCGAAGGCGGGGATGTAGAGCAAGTGTGCTCGAACCTCGAAACAAATCCCTTGTGTTTGCGATTTCTCACTCTCTATCTCTTTGTCTTTATATCTTGCATGCTATTATTGTGTTTACATTTATAAGCTTGATATATTGTGTGCTTAATTGATACATGCTTGGGGATTGTTTGCTAACACTAGTTTTCAACCAAGAGAGCCAACGCGGCACCTCAACTCTTATTTAGAGGAATCTTGAGGAGTTAGTCCAGAGCCCTTCATGGGGAATTCGGCTACACTCTTGTGTTAAACTTGGTGTTTAGTGTAAGAAGTTTAATTTGCATCATAATAGTTTTTAATTCCGCATTTAGTGACCATTAGATTAGCCATCACCTATTCACCCCCCTCTAGGTGACTTTACAAGAATCAGAGTTCAGAAATACGTGGTGCGTTATACATTCCAACATATGAGTACAATTATAAAGTTATCACAAGATGTGACACAATATTACAAGAATATTACATCACCGATAGACGTAATTGTGAGAGTACAAGGAGATATACAAGTATGAATAGTACAAAAGGTGCTTACAAGTTTATAGAAGAAAAACTCGAGAGACGCACAAGGGGCCTGGAAGAATAGGGCTTCAGATGGTTTGCCGATGATCCATGCTTCCGCTGCGCTACTCTGATCAGCAACCGGGAGAATCCACAAACTCCAATCTCTGAGACCCGGACATGAAGATCCATGAGAGTCAGAACTCCCCAGCGAGTGGTGATACGTATGCCAAATAGTGTGCATAGATAAGCACAGATGTATCGATAAATCTGAATCGTAAACATGCATTGAAAATCGTGTCGTGAGTACAGGCACACAAGAGTAAGTAGAGAGATAGCAAGCGATATCAAGTAGAGAATACTCATGGTATAATAAGATAAGAGTAAGAGACTGGTGGAATAAAACACAAGTGGTAAAGCAGGATGTAAGCAGTATTGGCCCAAAGTCCCATCACTCTAGTTTTGATGATGATTAACTCATATAGTTATAGTGCTAATGATCTTGTGTTTATATAGTTTCAGATTTTCTATCAAGATCTTAGTAGGTATTTAACTTCAACAAAGGAGTTTTGAAATTAACACATGTAGATTCAAGAGCTCGCGCGTCAAGATCGCATCTAGCACTCAGATGGAGTCAAACTCTTTGGATCGTATTTTAATCGAGTCGGCTTGGAGAAGGAGTTCTACAAGAAGACTTTAATTTATTTAGTTTTAGTTTGTGTTTAGATCTTGTGTAAGATAGACTATTGTTGATATGCTCAAGTTCACACACACGCACACAAGTTCAATACGTTTGGTTTTTCAGTTTAACCGGTTTTAAATTTCAAGTACATATATAAATATATAGTTTTCATGAATAGATAGAATCAAAAGAAGTTTACATGGTTTAATGTATATTGAATTTCATCTATATACATCTATACTTCATATATTTAGAAAAACTTATTTTGATGATTCTATTTCATGTGTTTAGAGTTTTGTAATTAACAAAACTTATTTTGGATTTAATGTCAAAAATATAGATATATCTTTATTATGTGTATTGGATTCTATCCATACACTCTATTCTTCAAAAGAGTTTAAATATCTTATTTTTGTATTTATACAAGTTTGAGAAAAATCGTATTTTCATTTCAAAGTTTGTATTTTGGAAAATATCGATTTTGATTTAAAGTTTAATTTCTATATCGCAAAAATACTTCAATATGTTTGTAATATGTGTTGATTTTGATCACACATATATATAATTCAAAGTATTTCAATGAACTTATTTTCGTGAATTTCATGTGATTTTATGGGTGTTAAAAAGACCAAATTTCAAACCCTATAAACCCTAGCCTGAGCCTGCTGGCGGTCGACCGGCCGGTCAACCGAACTAGAGCTCGGTCGACTGTCAGTCGACTGATGTACACAAGGACGTGCACAAGGCCTTGCCTATAAGGCCTGTCGATCGGGCGGTCGACCGACTGTAACTACCCAACTCTCGGGTAGTGCCGGTCGACTGGGCGGTCGACCGACAAGGTTGAGTGCCTTTAGGCTCGGTCAACCGGGCGGTCGACCGGTAGGCGAGGTTGCCTGGGCGGTCGACCGATGGCTCAACGGTCAGAAATATGACCGTTGGCCGGTCAACCGACAAGTCAAAACTGACATTTTCTGAACCCTAACGGCTATATTCTTGAGAGCCTATAAATAGGGGTTCTCTTGAGATATTTTAATCAAGATTTTCAAGAGCTATTCTTCCTATCTTTTTAAGTGTTTTGCAGCAAGTTTAAAAGAAGTTTTTGAGCCTAAAATCTTTATCTTTTATTTGTCTTCAAAGTGTTGGAAAAATCAAAGAAAAGAAAGTCTTTGGAAAATTGGTTTTGATCTTTATTAATATATCTATCTAGTATTTTTTTTCCTAAGTGTTTTTTTTGTTATTCTCTTTTCCAAACACTTTATTTTCTCACTCTTGAGCTATCATCTCTAATCCTATCTGTAGGATCTTATTTTTGTGAAGAAAATTGTTTGTGTTTATTGTGATCATCAAGTGTTGTTTGTGATCATTGGATCACCAAGATTGTAATCTTTTCTTTGCTTTGACTTTGTGCCTATCCCTCTTGTGTAGAGGTGATTGTGTTTGAGAGAAAAGTAGTGTACTCCAGGTGTAGAGTTGTAATTCCTCAGTGGAGGTCCCTTTGTGGAAGGTCCTGTGTGGACATAGTGGAAATCCTTCTGTGTGAAGACGGGAACGTAGAGCAGTGGCTCGAGCCTTGAAACATATCTTGTTGTTTGTATTTGATCCACTATCTCTCAACTCTATCTCTCTTATATCTTATATTGTTTTATATTGCACATATTCATATGCTAGATATAGTTTGTGTGTGCCCACACTTGTGTTGAACTAAGGGAGCTTCATATAGCACCTTAACTCTTAATTTAGAGAAATCTCGAGGAGTAGTTCCAGAGCCCTTCACGAAAAATTCGGGCTCACTCTTGGTTACACATAGTGTGTTGCAATTGAGTTTTAAATTCAGCATCATTTGTCCTAAATTAGCTAGTACACACATTCACCTCCTCTCTAGGTGTATTTCAATTGGTATCAGAGCTTGTTGCTCTTGATTCGGGTCAACCACCTTGAGTTAAAGATCCTCATTATAGCTAATCACAATATTTTTTTACACACACACATATGGATTTTTTTGTCCCTCCCATGTATGATGTTACCAACATCGATATGTGAAAGTTTAAGATCAGTGCATACCTTAAATTCCTATGATTGCATGTTTACCTTGCCACTATCAAGAAATTTTATCTTGGTAATGACAAGCATATACAAGCTAATGCACAAGCCTTAGCGGTACTTAGGCAGACACTTAGTAAAGATCAATTTTCTATGTTTTCTCATTGTGATTCTGCTTTTGCAGTGTGGAATACATTCACCTCTCCCGAGCTACAAACGACAAACTATGTGGAGAAGGAACTCATGGTAGATGAGTCCGACGAAACTTGCAATATGGTCCAAGGGAATGAGTCCCTTGAGGTACATTCGGATACTCATCTACATGATAGTGCTAACTCTTCTAATGATGAACATGATAGTATGGATGCACATGCCTTAAATGAAGAGCTTTCCTTATTTTGTGAAAACTTGTTAAATAAATATAAACTTTTGAAAAAGAAAAATTTTGAATTAAAAGAAGAAAATAAAAGTTTGTTTCTAAACTAAATATGGCTTTGCAAGAGAGGGTTGAGGTTTTAAATGAAAGAGACTCATTAAAAACCCAACTTGACCTTATTTTAAAAGAAAATGAGTTTTTAAAGAATAAGAATGATTTTGATCATGTTTTGAAGAAAAATGAGTTTTTGTCTTCAAAACTTGATTTTGTTTTAAAAGAAAATGATTCTTTGAAAAACAAAATTGTTTTAATTTCAAAAGAACTAGATTTAGTTTCAAAGAAAAATATTTCTTTGAAAAATGATTTTGATTTTCATGTTTGTCATGCTACTATAGATTCATTTTCTATTGATAAACATGTTGCATGCTCCACTTCTTCTTCAATCATTAAAAATGATATTTGTATTTTGAAGAAGAGTGTAGATTGTTTGGGCTCCACTTTGAGCCAATGTGCCATGAACCACACACGTTTGGAATCTATGTTTCAAAACAAACATACTCTACATGTTCATGCACACTATTTACGGCATACGCATGCTTCTCATGTTCACACACATGACACTACGTATGCTCATGTGTACACTTCACATTGTGGACGTACGGGCTACCTTACAAAGTTTTGTTATGATAGAATAAATGTTTTAAATTTTGTAAATAAATTTATTTGGGTTAGAAAGGTGCTAACCCTATGGACCCAAGAAAGTGTGAGTACCAAAATTCACCCCTATTGTGTTTGATATAGGAGTGGGATTTCACTTGACGTGAGGGTATTGGTGCCTTTATAGTGGATGCGATTCGACCCTAAAGATCATATTTCTGAATGCATCACTTTCAAGGGATGTTTGGTGGAAGAGCCATCATGGTTTGGAGACCTAAAAATTGATTCATTAGTTTTGGTAACTATCTTTAACTCTCACTTTTGTTTACATGCTTTCATATAAATGTTTTGGCATGTCTTAGGTTTTAATGTTCATTATATTAAATGCAATGTTATTAGACATGTAATATACAGAGATAGTCTTAGAGATACCCCCATATTCATATGAATTCATATTTTGAGTTCTCACTATTGTTTAACTACTATATATATACTAGTTTCAAAAAAAATATATTTATGTTTCATGAATAGAGTTCATCAAAATAAGTTTACATGTTTTATATGTGTTTTGGATTTCATCCATACAGTTCAAATGTTTAGAAAAATTTATTTGATGTTTCTATATCATGTGTTTAAGTTTTATATTTATCAAAACTTATTTTAGAGCTTATTGTCAAAAATATAGATATTTTATTTTATATGTGTATTAGATCATATCTATACACATTATGCTTCAAATGAATTTTAATATCTTGTTTTTATATTTAAAAAAGTTTTGGAAAAATTCATTTTTCATTTCAAAGTTGATTTTGAAAAATACGGGCGTCCGGTTTAAGGCTGAATTTCTTTATCGCAAAAATAGTCAACTTGTTTGTAATATATGTTAATTTTTGATCACACATATTTAGATTTCAAATTATTTCAATGAACTTATTTTTGTGGATTTTATAGAGTTTTATGAGATTTTATGGGTATTTAAAAGATCAAGTTTCATAACCTTAAAACCCAGCCTGAGACCACTGGCGGTCGACCAGACCAGATCTCGGTCGACCGGGGGGTCGACCAATGTGCACAAGACGTACATAAGGCTCTGGCCATTAGGCCGGTCTACCGATCCAGAGAGCTTGCTCTCTGGATCTGGCCTCGGTCGACCGACCAAAGAGTTCACTCTCTTGATCTGGCCTCGGTCGACCGGGCGGTCGAATGACAGGAAAATTGCCTTGGGGCGATCGACCGGCCGGTCGATCGACAACCCCAACGGTCAGAAATTTGACTGTTGGTCGGTTGACCGGGCTGTCGACCGACAGGCCATTCTGGGCCTGTTCTGGACCCCAAAGGCTATATTTCTGAACCCTATAAAAAGGGGTTCTCTTGGCCAGTTTTACATAAGATTTTGGAGAAGCTTTAGAGTCAGTTTTTCCCATCTCTCTTAGGATTTTTCTCCACATGTTTTTTAGTTAAAACTTCCATATCAAAAAGGAGAGTTTTTAAAGAGTGTTTTCAAAAGAGATTTCTTGGGTTTTCCTCCACAAATCTATATTGTTTTCTCACACAAACTTGAGCCATCCATTGCTATATCAATCCTCTAGGGAGTCTTATTGTGAGAGTTATTTTTGTGATCAAGAGAAGTGATCACAAGTTTTTATTCTCATATTTGAGGTGTTGTGGAGGCTGAGGCCTCAGCTAGCTAGTGAGTTCACGTTGTGACTAGTTCTTGTGGGAGCTCGGTGTAGAGGTGCGGCCTCGGCAAGCTAGTGTGCTTACGTCTGTTGTTCTTGCGGGAACAAGTGAGGGACTTGTGGGTCCAAGAGTTCTTGAGGGAGCTTGTTGTAGGTGTTGCGGCACCTAATGATCTTGCGGGATCATTTATAATAAAAATTCTTCATAGTGTTGAAGGCGGGGACGAAGAGCAAGTGTGCTCGAACCTTGAAACAATTCTCCCGTGTTTGCGATTGCTTATCTCTCTCACTTGTGTTTTATATTTTGCATGCTTATATTGTTCATCTCTTTATATGCTTGATATATTTGTGCTTATTTGAATATATGCTTGGATTTATTTGCTCACACTTGTGTTTAATCAAGAGAGTCATAGTGGCACCTCAACTCTTAATTCAGAGGAATCTTGAGGAGATAATCCAGAGCCCTTCACCGGGAATTCGGCTACTAATTGATATTCAATTTTGCATATTTTACCACATCTATACCATGCATATTGTCAATAAAAATATGATTTTTAATCCTTTTCTCTCTATTTTTGCAGGTCCAAATTTGAAATGAGAAAAGGCCCAAAATCTCTTTAATTAGCAATAATTAAAAGAGATTAAATCAAAGCCCAAAAGAGAGCCCAAGTTTGAGCCCAGGATCTGGAGAATTCTACGCGCTAACTCAAGATTCCAGAAGGTCCACATGGCTAACAAACTTGTAACAACTTCACAACAGAAAGCTGTTGGCCAACGGACTTGAAACGGCCGCAAGTTGCCGCGCCTATGCGGCAGATCTGGGGCCGTTGAGCCCCAGATTCTGCCAGCTGTCTCATCTTCTGGAGCCTTCTCTCTGAGGCTATAAATACTGCACCAGGGCCTTTGCACAAAAAAAAAGAGTGGAAGGAGAGAGGAGAGATTAGAGGATAAATCTTTGTAATTTTGTATTTTTTCTCTAGGATTTTAGTGCTTTAGATCTTCTTCTTCCTCCCTAGAAATTCTGCAAAAGAGAGTTGTAAGAGAGAAAAGCTTGTGTAGACCAAGGTGTGACAATTTGTGAAGCAAGGATTCATCCATTCTCTTCTCTCTACTTGAGCATTTTTAGTATTACTTGCTTTCTTTAATTCTAGCTTTACTTGCACTTTAATTCAAGCTTTGCTTTTCTTTTCTTATGGCTAGTAGCTAACTTTTCTTACATGACTAGCTAAACCACTAACCTTGCTAACTACTAACTCATGGGTGATTGCTATCTTTAATCTTGCAAGTTGTATGGTCTTCTCTTCTCCGATGGGTTTCTTTCATTGCTTGGCAAGCTCTTGTTGTAATTCTCCATATGATTCATGTGTGCCTCATTTAGAGCCTTGTCTTTAGAACAAGTGCCTTGATGGAACATGGAGATGGATCACCAAACATATGCTATTTGTTGTACAACTTCTTTACTTCAATTAATGAATGTTGTATCTTCTTCCTTAGCATCCCTTGAGTGTCGCTCTTTTGATTCCATTATTGAAAGTCTATCTTGTAGGCCGATGACATCTATGCGTCTACAAGACAAGTCCAAGAGTGATCACCCGTCATCCAAGTGGGAAAGTAATTAGACCAACACGCAAGATAAATCTTTGCCGATGAATCAACATGAGGCATGCATTCACCATCACGGAGTTTAGTAAGTTTTTAGCAAGGTAGTAAGGTCAGCTAGTCATGGTTTTTTCCATCTTCAAATCTTCTACAAAGTTTTCATTCTTTTAGTTTTATTTCCAAGCAAATCTCCTTTTGATTTCTTTTCATTTTCCATCATGAACAAATCCACCAATTCTTTTACTTCTTTTTCCAATTCATTTTTATTCTTTTAAGACAAAGAAGAATCTTCGTTTTCTTTCTTCACTACCAACCGTAACGCTTCCATCGCAAGCTCTCCCTGAGAATCGACTCGGTATAGCCCATGCTATAACGGAGATAGGAAATGGTACATTAATCATTTGGAATACATTTGTGGAGTGATCAAAGCACTTGAGGTTGAATCTAAACCTTATCTCTTTTTATTGAATATATTTTGTGTGCAAATTATACTCCACAATACAACACCTTTCCCGTCTAATCAAATTGGCGCCGTTGCCGGGGAGAGCAACGATTTTTTTTGGTTTAAGGTGAAGAACTAAACGAATCTTCTTCTCTGTTGCAGGTTACAGGTTGAAGAAACAGGAAACTTTACATTGCAGTGACATATAAGTGGACCTGGGCCTCTGCTCTAGAAAGCAGAGACCAGGATCCCTCAGCTATGCCGCAGAATCTCGGCCCTGGCCGCAGATTTGCGGCAATCCTGAGTTGACTACTGACCAAATTTCTGCAGGGCTTCTGGTTCTGCAAAATACATCTGCTGCAGTACTTAATTTCCTGTATGCTTTACCCTATTCCTGCTAATAATCAACAGTAAAAAATTTGTTGCAAAGTTAAAAAATTGTTTAGACATTTGCATCTCTAGGCACGTGTCTTTTCAATTCATTTACTTTTACTGTTGAAGAGTGCTGGAGGCAAGGTACGTACGCATTGTATATTGACTAGGACTCACTCTTTGTTTGATTTAATTACGCTTTGAGTGAACCTTGTTTGTTTATATCGTACACTTGCACAAAATCGATTCTAAGGGCATCACCCATAAATAAGATAAGGTGGGGGATTTCATCACCCTTTCCTTAGCCCAAAAACCACTATCCCAGCACTCACTAATTCAAGCCTAACTTAATAAAAAAGTAGACGTTGGCCCTAGGGACATCTCGGACTCATTTAGGAGATTATCCTAAGGGGAAAAAGTGTTGGAAATTGACTCTTGCAAAATCAGTGTCTAGGAAAGGGATTGAGGGCCGAAAGCCCGAAGGTTGGTGGTTACTTAATTAAGGAACGTCTCTGACGGAAAACCTCCCAACAACCTTGCCCTGACCTGGCTGATTAGCTTGTGGTCAAAGTCTACACTAAACCTCCCGTGGACGGTCTAATCAGTTAGGAGTCGTCTAGGTCATAGGTCTACCCTAACTTAGGTTAGAATTTTTTTTTCTTTTTTGTTTGTTTATTTGTTTGTTTCTTTTTGTTTGTATTTCATTGTGTGATATGGCTTATAATAACAATTTTTTCAACTTCAATAATAATCCATATTACACACCGACTTCATTTTCGGATATTACCAACCCGGCATACCATAACTTTGACCAACCTAGTGTGCCGGATTGGTCTTATCCGAATCAATATAACCCATACCCCCCATCTAATAATTATAATTTCCATAATAATTTCAACTCTTCACCGAGTCAGTGGGGATTCACTTACCCCGAGTATAATTTCCAACCACCTTGTCCTCCTTCTCCACCCAGTCCACAATATTTTCAAGATACATACTCAATTCCTCCAGTCCAAAATAATGCACCATCAATTTTGGAAATGAGTATGCGTGAGTCCAAACACAAATCCCAAAATCTGATGGACTCACAATTTCACTATCACTTCCAAGACAACACTTCATCTTTTCATCAAAACAATGAATTCATCAATTATGGAAAGATGCTTGAAGCCATGACTCATGCTCAAAATGCTAGAAATCGTGACATAGATATGATGGTCGAATCTCTACGTTCTCACCGTTTGACCAGATCTGGTGTCACTAGCCACTCTGTTAAAGCCAATGAGTCATGTAGTTTTGGAAATCAAGATTCTATTTCAGCATGCTCATCTGAACTTGTCCAAACTTCAAATCCCATTGACATTTTGGCAAGTTTTCCTTTTCCTGAAATAGAACTTGAAAATGAATATGATCTTGAACCCCAACTTAGTGATTCAATTCTTCTTCCTGATTCAATAATGACTCCGGTATCTTTACCTGACTTCAATCTTTTCTCAGAGTCGATATTGGATCCTGTCCCAATTCATAATGAAGTTGAATCACCCATCTTTGAGGATCTTATTGAACTTGACCAATTATACACTTCTGAAGATACTATTGACAAATTGGCAAGTTCTCCATTCTTTGGTATTGAACTACATGAGAAATGTGACCTAGATTCTCACAATCTCTTTACTTCTGAAACTGATTGTACAATTCTGACGGAAGATGTTGACCTTAGTTTTGAAGAATTGTATGGCGATGAGTTAGAATTCCTTAATATTGGAAGTAAAGAGATAACACCCATATTAGGTCACATTCCATTGTTGGACAATACCTGTGGACTGGAGTTTCCACTTCTTGACTTGGACCCAATTCCTGAACTCATTTCGACTCCTGCACCTTTACTTGACTTAAGTCACCTTCCTGAGTCGGTATTAGTTCCTGTCCTTCCTGAGTCCAAGTCAACTGTTCTATCATTTCATACACCATTCTGGGATAAGGTGGTTGATAAATTTGACTCCGAAATTAATTATGGAAAATGGAAATTAGATGGGGTCAACTACTTAATAAAGATCCTTCATGGATTTATCTTTTTAGTGGGTTGTATTCATGATATTTCTGGTGGGTTTCTCCGAACCCAAAGCAAAGTTGATTGGGCCACGTTTCGTGGACCAATCAGGCCGCCACCGGAACCACCACCTTGAGGTAATTTTTTCCTTCCCTCTCTATTTGTTTCATGCATACATATATCACGATGCATTGAGGACAATGCATGAGATAAGTGTGGGAGAGGGTTTACTAACTTAGAGTTTTTAGATTTTCTTTCTTTTACACTTCTTTTAGAAATCTTCCCTTTTGTATAGAAATTTTCTCTTTCTTTAAAAACTTTTTGAAATAAGAGACAAATGTTTTGATCTATTTTTAAGAAAATTAAGATGTATCTTAAAAATTAAGAAAGCTTTAATTATGACATCTTAAACCTAGTTGAAATAATAGATCTTGTTTGAAATTATAGGCTAAGTAAGTAAAATTGGGGAGATATTTTTATCTTAAATTTTTTGCCTTAGAAAGTATGCACTTCACATTTACACATTTCTGGGATGGAAACAAAGACCAAAAAGGCCATAAAAAAAAAAGAAAGAAAAGAAAAAAAAAATATATATATATAAATAAAACATCACTTATTAAGCTGGATAATTGTGCCTCAAGAAGCATGATTATTCACGCCTAACGGTGGTAAAGGAAATAAATAATCCCCTTTAGTTTCGTGGCCTTTTTCACTCGAGTTCTTAAACCCGAGGGATGTTTTCTCATCTAGTGCCCTAAGACCAACTGGTTTGGGAATCATCAGTTATAGGCTCGTTACAAGGGTGAACTAGAAAGCCTAAACTAAGGGAAGAAAAAACAGAAAAAGAAAATAAATATATATAAATAAATGGCTTGATGGTTAGAGTTGAAATCCCAGAAATTTTCACTGTCACGGTGTGCATACTATCTAGGTTTTATGAAGGATAAAATATTCAATCCAATTTTGAATTCTTACCTTAATTGAAGATAAGATCTTGCATAGAGACTAAGTTTAAGGAAGAATGATTATAGGTGGACTTATAACCTAAGATCACTTATATTTTTGCAAAAATAGTTCGAAAACATGTCTCTCTTTCAAAATGAATTTTCAAAAACACTAACATTTGTCTTCTTTCTTTATGGATTTTGTGGGTGTAATCCGCTGAAAACCCTCAGGAGACAACACTCCTCCTCTAGGGTAACCTAGAGGTTTAACGGCTTGTTGCACACGCTCAGTGCAATCGCGTTACCTGCGAAAGTGGTGTAATATAATTGGTAGTATAGTTTTTCTTTCTTTGTTTTTGCTCGGGACGAGCAAAAGAATAAGTGTGGGGGTGTAATTGATATTCAATTTTGCATATTTTACCATATCTATACCATGCATATTGTCAATAAAAATATGATTTTTAATCCTTTTCTCTCTATTTTTGCAGGTCCACATCTGAAATGAGAAAAGGCCCAAAATCTCTTTAATTAGCAATAATTAAAAGAGATTAAATCAAAGCCCAAAAGAGAGCCCAAGTTTGAGCCTAGGATCTAGAGAATTCTACACGCTAACTCAAGATTCCAGAAGGTCCACATGGCTAACAAACTTGTAACAACTTCACAACAGAAAGCTGTTGGCCAACGGACTTGAAACGGCCGCAAGTTGCCGCGCCTATGCGACAGATCTGGGGCCGTTGAGCCCCAGATTCTGCCAGCTGTCTCATCTTCTGGAGCCTTCTCTCTGAGACTATAAATACTGCACCAGGGCCTTTGCACAAAAAAAAAAGAGTGGAAGGAGAGAGGAGAGATTAGAGGATAAATCTTTGTAATTTTGTATTTTTTTCTCTAGGATTTTAGTGCTTTAAATCTTCTTCTTCCTCCCTAGAAATTCTGCAAAAGAGAGTTGTAAGAGAGAGAAAGCTTGTGTAGACCAAGGTGTGACAACTTGTGAAGCAAGGATTCATCCATTCTCTTCTCTCTACTTGAGCATTTTCTAGTATTACTTGCTTTCTTTAATTCTAGCTTTACTTTACTTGTACTTTAATTCATGCTTTACTTTTCTTTTCTTATGGCTAGTAGCTAACTTTTCTTACATGACTAGCTAAACCACTAACCTTACTAACTACTAACTCATGGGTGATTGCTATCTTTAATCTTGTAAGTTGTATGGTCTTCTCTTCTCCGATGGGTTTCTTTCATTACTTGGCAAGCTCTTGTTGTAATTCTCCATATGATTCATGTGTGCCTCATTTAGAGCCTTGTCTTTAGAACAAGTGCCTTGATGGAACATGGAGATGGATCACCAAACATATGCTATTTGTTGTACAACTTCTTTACTTCAATTAATGAATGTTGTATCTTCTTCCTTAGCATCCCTTGAGTGTCGCTCTTTTGATTCCATTATTGAAAGTCTATCTTGTAGGCCGATGACATCTATGCGTCTACAAGACAAGTCCAAGAGTGATCACCCGTCATCCAAGTGGGAAAGTAATTAGACCAACACGCAAGACAAATCTTTGCCGATGAATCAACATGAGGCATGCATTCACCATCACGGAGTTTAGTAAGTTTTTAGCAAGGTAGTAAGGTCAGCTAGTCATGATTTTTTCCATCTTTAAATCTTCTACAAAGTTTTCATTCTTTTAGTTTTAATTCCAAGCAAATCTCCTTTTGATTTCTTTTCATTTTTCATCATGAACAAATCCACCAATTCTTTTACTTCTTTTTCCAATTCATTTTTATTCTTTTAAGACAAAGAAGAATCTTCGTTTTCTTTCTTCACTACCAACCGTAACGCTTCCATCGCAAGCTCTCCCTGAGAATCGACTCGGTATAGCCCATGCTATAACGGAGATAGGAAAGGGTACATTAATCATTTGGAATACATTTGTGGAGTGATCAAAGCACTTGAGGTTGAATCTAAACCTTATCTCTTTTTATTGAATATATTTTGTGTGCAAATTATACTCCACAATACAACACCTTTCCCGTCTAATCAAATTGGCGCCGTTGCCGGGGAGAGCAACGGTTTTTTTTGGTTTAAAGTGAAGAACTAAACGAATCTTCTTCTCTGTTGCAGGTTACAGGTTGAAGAAACAGGAAACTTTGCATTGCAGTGACATTTAAGTGGACCTGGGCCTCT
This sequence comes from Agave tequilana, assembly GCA_038442645.1. Classification (NCBI taxonomy): domain Eukaryota; kingdom Viridiplantae; phylum Streptophyta; class Magnoliopsida; order Asparagales; family Asparagaceae; genus Agave; species Agave tequilana. The sequence goes on along the minus strand of JAVJIF010009116.1, from coordinate 62,375 downwards.
GCTCTAGAAAGCAGAGACCAGGATCCCTCAGCTATGCCGCAGAATCTCGGCCCTGGCCGCAGATTTGCGGCAATCCTGAGTTGACTACTGACCAAATTTCTGCAGGGCTTCTGGTTCTGCAAAATACATCTGCTGCAGTACTTAATTTCCTGTATGCTTTACCCTATTCCTGCTAATAATCAACAGTAAAAATTTGTTGCAAAGTTAAAAAAATTGTTTAGACATTTGCATCTCTAGGCACGTGTCTTTTCAATTCATTTACTTTTACTGTTGAAGAGTGCTGGAGGCAAGGTACGTACGCATTGCATATTGACTAGGACTCACTCTTTGTTTGATTTAATTACGCTTTGAGTGAACCTTGTTTGTTTATATCGTACACTTGCACAAAATCGATTCTAAGGGCATCACCCATAAATAAGATAAGGTGGGGGATTTCATCACCCTTTCCTTAGCCCAAAAATCACTATCCCAGCACTCACTAACCCAAGCCTAACTTAATAAAAAAGTAGACGTTGGCCCTAGGGACATCTCGGACTCATTTAGGAGATTATCCTAAGGAGGAAAAGTGTTGGAAATTGACTCTTGCAAAATCAGTGTCTAGGAAAGGGATTGAGGGCCGAAAGCCCGAAGGTTGGTGGTTACTTAATTAAGGAACGTCTCTGACGGAAAACCTCCCAACAACCTTGCCCTGACCTGGCTGATTAGCTTGTGGTCAAAGTCTACACTAAACCTCCCGTGGACGGTCTAATCAGTTAGGAGTCGTCTAGGTCATAGGTCTACCCTAACTTAGGTTAGAATTTTTTTTTCTTTTTTGTTTGTTTATTTGTTTGTTTCTTTTTGTTTGTATTTCATTGTGTGATATGGCTTATAATAACAATTTTTTCAACTTCAATAATAATCCATATTACACACCGACTTCATTTTCGGATATTACCAACCCGGCATACCATAACTTTGACCAACCTAGTGTGCCGGATTGGTCTTATCCGAATCAATATAACCCATACCCCCCATCTAATAACTATAATTTCCATAATAATTTCAACTCTTCACCGAGTCAGTGGGGATTCACTTACCCCGAGTATAATTTCCAACCACCTTGTCCTCCTTCTCCACCCAGTCTACAATATTTTCAAGATACATACTCAATTCCTCCAGTCCAAAATAAAGCACCATCAATTTTGGAAATGAGTATGCGTGAGTCCAAACACAAATCCCAAAATCTGATGGACTCACAATTTCACTATCACTTCCAAGATAACACTTCATCTTTTCATCAAAACAATGAATTCATCAATTATGGAAAGATGCTTGAAGCCATGACTCATGCTCAAAATGCTAGAAATCGTGACATAGATATGATGGTCGAATCTCTACGTTCTCACCGTTTGACCAGATCTGGTGTCACTAGCCACTCTGTTAAAGCCAATGAGTCATGTAGTTTTGGAAATCAAGATTCTATTTCAGCATGCTCATCTGAACTTGTCCAAACTTCAAATCCCATTGACATTTTGGCAAGTTTTCCTTTTCCTGAAATAGAACTTAAAAATGAATATGATCTTGAACCCCAACTTAGTGATTCAATTCTTCTTCCTGATTCAATAATGACTCCGGTATCTTTACCTGACTTCAATCTTTTCCCGGAGTCGACATTGGATCCTGTCCCAATTCATAATGAAGTTGAATCACCCATCTTTGAGGATCATATTGAACTTGACCAATTATACACTTCTGAAGATACTATTGACAAATTGGCAAGTTCTCCATTCTTTGGTATTGAACTACATGAGAAATGTGACCTAGATTCTCACAATCTCTTTACTTCTGAAACTGATTGTACAATTCTGACGGAAGATGTTGACCTTAGTTTTGAAGAATTGTATGGCGATGAGCTAGAATTCCTTAATATTGGAAGTAAAGAGATAACACCCATATTAGGTCACATTCCATTGTTGGACAATACCTGTGGACTGGAGTTTCCACTTCTTGACTTGGACCCAATTCCTGAACTCATTTCGACTCTTGCACCTTTACTTGACTTAAGTCACCTTCCTGAGTCGGTATTAGTTCCTGTCCTTCCTGAGTCCAAGTCAACTGTTCTATCATTTCATACACCATTCTGGGATAAGGTGGTTGATAAATTTGACTCCGAAATTAATTATGGAAAATGGAAATTAGATGGGGTCAAATACTTAATAAAGATCCTTCATGGATTTATCTTTTTAGTGGGTTGTATTCATGATATTTCTGGTGAGTTTCTCCGAACCCAAAGCAAAGTTGATTGGGCCATGTTTCGTGGACCAATCAGGCCGCCACCGGAACCACCACCTTGAGGTAATTTTTTCCTTCCCTCTCTATTTGTTTCATGCATACATATATCACGATGCATTGAGGACAATGCATGAGATAAGTGTGGGGGAGGGTTTACTAACTTAGAGTTTTTAGATTTTCTTTCTTTTACACTTCTTTTAGAAATCTTCCCTTTTGTATAGAAATTTTCTCTTTCTTTAAAAACTTTTTGAAATAAGAGGCAAATGTTTTGATCTATTTTTAAGAAAATTAAGATGTATCTTAGAAATTAAGAAAGCCTTAATTATGACATCTTAAAACTAGTTGAAATAATAGATCTTGTTTGAAATTATAGGCTAAGTAAAATTGGGGAGATATTTTTATCTTGAATTTTTTGCCTTAGAAAGTATGCACTTCACATTTACACATTTCTGGGATGGAAACAAAGACCAAAAAGGCCATAAAAAAAAAAGAAAAAGAAAAGAAAAAAAATATATATATAAATAAAACATCACTTATTAAGCTGGATAATTGTGCCTCAAGAAGCATGATTATTCACGCCTAACGGTGGTAAAGGAATAAATAATCCCCTTTAGTTTCGTGGCCTTTTTCACTCGAGTCCTTAAACCCGAGGGATGTTTTCTCTTCTGGTGCCCTAAGACCAACTGGTTTGGGAATCATCGGTTATAGGCTCGTTACAAGGGTGAACTAGAAAGCCTAAACTAAGGGAAGAAAAAAGAGAAAAAGAAAATAAATATATATAAATAAATGGCTTGATGGTTAGAGTTGAAATCCCAGAAATCTTCACTGTCACGGTGTGCATACTATCTAGGTTTTATGAAGGATAAAATATTCAATCCAATTTTGAATTCTTACCTTAATTGAAGACAAGATCTTGCATAGAGACTAAGTTTAAGGAAGAATGATTATAGGTGGACTTATAACCTAAGATCACTTATATTTTTGCAAAAATAGTTCCAAAACATGTCTCTCTTTCAAAATGAATTTTCAAAAACACTAACATTTGTCTTCTTTCTTTATGGATTTTGTGGGTGTAATCCGCTGAAAACCCTCAGGAGACAACACTCCTCCTCTAGGGTAACCTAGAGGTTTAACGGCTTGTTGCACACGCTCAGTGCAATCGCGTTACCTGCGAAAGTGGTGTAATATAATTGGTAGTATAGTTTTTCTTTCTTTGTTTTTGCTCGGGACGAGCAAAAGAATAAGTGTGGGGGTGTAATTGATATTCAATTTTGCATATTTTATCACATCTATACCATGCATATTGTCAATAAAAATATGATTTTTTATCCTTTTCTCTCTATTTTTGCAGGTCCACATCTGAAATGAGAAAAGGCCCAAAATCTCTTTAATTAGCAATAATTAAAAGAGATTAAATCAAAGCCCAAAAGAGAGCCCAAGTTTGAGCCCAGGATCTGGAGAATTCTACGCGCTAATTCAAGATTCCAGAAGGTCCACATGGCTAACAAACTTGTAACAACTTCACAACAGAAAGCTGTTGGCCAACGGACTTGAAACGGCCGCAAGTTGCCGCGCCTATGCGGCAGATCTGGGGCCGTTGAGCCCCAAATTCTGCCAGCTGTCTCATCTTCTGGAGCCTTCTCTCTGAGGCTATAAATACTGCACAAGGGCCTTTGCACAAAAAAAAAAAGAGTGGAAGGAGAGAGGAGAGATTAGAGGATAAATCTTTGTAATTTTGTATTTTTTCTCTAGGATTTTAGTGCTTTAGATCTTCTTCTTCCTCCCTAGAAATTCTGCAAAAGAGAGTTGTAAGAGAGAGAAAGCTTGTGTAGACCAAGGTGTGACAACTTGTGAAGCAAGGATTCATCCATTCTCTTCTCTCTACTTGAGCATTTTCTAGTATTACTTGCTTTCTTTAATTCTAGCTTTACTTGCACTTTAATTCATACTTTGCTTTTCTTTTCTTATGGCTAGTAGCTAACTTTTCTTACATGACTAGCTAAACCACTAACCTTACTAACTACTAACTCATGGGTGATTGCTATCTTTAATCTTGCAAGTTGTATGGTCTTCTCTTCTCCGATGGGTTTCTTTCATTGCTTGGCAAGCTCTTGTTGTAATTCTCCATATGATTCATGTGTGCCTCATTTAGAGCCTTGTCTTTAGAACAAATTTCTTGATGGAACATGGAGATGGATCACCAAACATATGCTATTTGTTATACAACTTCTTTGCTTCAATTAATGAATGTTGTATCTTCTTCCTTAGCATCCCTTGAGTGTCGCTCTTTTGATTCCATTATTGAAAGTCTATCTTATAGGCCGATGACATCTATGCGTCTACAAGACAAGTCCAAGAGTGATCACCCGTCATCCAAGTGGGAAAGTAATTAGACCAACACGCAAGACAAATCTTTGCCGATGAATCAACATGAGGCATGCATTCACCATCACGGAGTTTAGTAAGTTTTTAGCAAGGTAGTAAGGTCAGCTAGTCATGATTTTTTCCATCTTCAAATCTTCTACAAAGTTTTCATTCTTTTAGTTTTATTTCCAAGCAAATCTCCTTTTGATTTCTTTTCATTTTCCATCATGAACAAATCCACCAATTCTTTTACTTCTTTTTCCAATTCATTTTTATTCTTTTAAGACAAAGAAGAATCTTCGTTTTCTTTCTTCACTACCAACCGTAACGCTTCCATCGCAAGCTCTCCCTGAGAATCGACTCGGTATAGCCCATGCTATAACGGAGATAGGAAAGGGTACATTAATCATTTGGAATACATTTATGGAGTGATCAAAGCACTTGAGGTTGAATCTAAACCTTATCTCTTTTTATTGAATATATTTTGTGTGCAAATTATACTCCACAATACAACACCTTTCCCGTCTAAACAGCTACACTATTTGGTTATACGTTGTGTGTTAGCCTAATAGTTTTTAGGTTGCATATTTAGTTTTTAATTCTGCATTAGTTTTGCATTACATTAGCTAGTCACCCTCTAGGTGACTTACATTACCTTGGCTTAAAGGCGAGCAAAGCGTGGCATATAGGATATTCAACATTAAGCTATCGAATGAAAGTGCAAGTAGAAAATAAAACAGATATGGTTATCCATCACTATAAGCCATCAATGATACTTACAAGGGCAAAGCATATTTGAGGCATCAGATTCATTTGGATTACAAGCACCTTAGAGGAAAGTAAAATAAAAATAAGGAAAAGAATAATATAAAATGCAACCTTCGATTAAATTGAGTAACAATAAAAGAAAGGAAGAAAACTTACACTGGTGTCACTTCTCGATACAGCCTTCACTCTCTTCTCTTATGAAACTCCTATCTCATCTAAGTTACATAAAGAAATGGAAAATTACATTAAAAGAAAAATAAAAATCTAAGTTAAATCTAAACAAAAAGGTCTATTCTAAACTCTCTGTTGAGTGGTGCCCTTTTGCCTTCTGAAGTGATGGTATTTATATGTTTAAATTAATAAGGGAGAGCGTGCTTGAAGATGAGACCAAATCGCTAGCCCAACAGAAAAGATCTTCTGATAAGATTGGAGATATGAACAAAATCGCTTGCCTAATAGAAAAGATCTTTTGATAATATATCTTTTGGATCTCTGAATTTTAACAATATCCTTTAATTTTTTAAGCTAACCAAATTGATTCTTCTAGATCTTATTTTAACTGTATTTATTTGGCTTTATCTTCAGTTAACCAAATAAATCTAATTAAATTAGAATTTAATTGGTTTTTATTTGGTCTTATATTCTCTCCCTTCATTAAGACAAACCTACAAAATAAGACATTAAGACAAGAAATTAGCAGAATTTATTATAGAATAAATGTGAGAATGTAATAAAAATAATGCAATATACGTGTATGATTAGAACATCTCGGTTATCTCCTCGAAATTGTGGAGTGAACGCAGTGGCAGAGAATAAAATCAATCTGAGGCCATACCTTTCAGACTGAATGAAAAGGTAAGGCACAAAACGGGTCGTTGTGAGAGTAGACCACCATCTTATCTCAAAAATGCTGGATGTCTTGAAAATGCAGGATGTGTTGGATAGGGTCACTGGATCCGGAGTATTAGTCAAATGTTAAAATGGTGAATTTCTTCGAGAACTCATATTCTAGAATATCTTCAGAGAGAGGGGAGTCGGAGACTTTAGCAGCTGCCTGTTTCGGTCCACTATGGAGTTACAGCTTCGCCTCTTGGATCCCCTTTGACCCAACTCGTTGAGGTTTCGTACATTGGAGAACTCTTCGATCCTCCTCCGAGTCTGGCCGTGTTGAGCCCCCATTTGAAAACGAGGTGAATCAGCCTCATCGTCAGAATGGTCTTCGTGCACGGAAGAAGTTGGTCTGGACCGCCTCAGATTTGTGATGGGCTGTCGACTCGAGTCTCTCCGATTTCAAGTTCGTTCTCCAGCTGTGCCTGCCCCTGGGTTCTTTGGAGGCAGTGATCTGCACCGGGAGTTGGTCATTGTGTTTTTTCAACGCCTCTTGCTCTTGGGCAGTGTTATTGCGATTGACAACCGCTTGCTTTCGGTTATGATCTGACGAGCTTATTGTTCCTTCATCTGCTCCTTCATGTCGGCGAGCATATGAGGATCTAGCCTTTATACAGTGGCGGTGATCAGGAGCTGGTGGCTGCCCTCTGAGATGAGGCAGAGCCAATGTCCTCTTGGGCATGCTCCTGGGTGATGACATGTGGGGGGACCATGCCTCCGGCAGTAATATTGGTCCTTCTTTTGGAAGGGGCACTGTTGTGGACGATTGTTTGTTTCTTCAGGGCCATGAACGCCAGGGAAGAGACTTTTAAGAGGAAGGATTACGGTTTGGGCTGGATAGGATGAAGATCTCGAATGCAGAGTCAGGATCTCAATGAAAGCACCAATTTGTGGTGGATAAAATTCCGCCACAAGATGCCCCATCGAACCTGTTAAAGCTCACAGAAAGAGAAGACATCTTTTAGATTAGGAGCACCAGTGTGGTACCAGCTTAAGACTCTCGGGCATGAGAATCAGTAGGTGGTAAGGATTGAGGACCGAGAAAAGAAAACTGTCAGTGTGTTGTGGTGGACTGGCAGAGAGAAACTACCAGTGTGGTGTGGATATGCTCTAAGAATTAGGAAAGTGCTCCCTTCTCGTTGAGAAGGAGGTGTTTTTATACTTGACAGAGGTGGTGGAATGAATTTGGATAGATGCAGATCTTCAACCACCTGGTTTGAGTCTTCTGATCTTCGTAATCATTGGGGTTAAATCTCAGTAGTTGATATTGATACGCTGGAGGGTTATCTAACATTATCCCCAACTGCTTGATGAGCTTGTGGAATTGTTACAGAGTCCTGGACGAGTAGGGAGATAAGAGTGCTTAACTGTCTTTGCGATCTGCGGGATCTGTCTCAATCTGCCCCTAGATGGAGAGAGTTGTTGCCACGTGGTGAATTCTTGGATTGGAGTCGGAGCGCCTTTAAGAGATGATCGGGGGAAAACCGCGCACGAAAAGTGTATGTTTTGAAATCAAGAGTTAAAGTGTTTGTGCTTTGACTTCCTCGATCTTCCGTTATAGCATAGATGCTAAAACGAGTCGAATCCATAAGGACGGGAGGCGATAGAAGCTTACACGGTATGTTCACGTGTATGTTAAAAGTTCTTCAATGTTCGAAAGAAAGAAAAGAAAAGAAAACAAAGAATGAAAAGAGAAGTACAGTGAAACACAAAGAAGTGGGAAACATAGAAAAGTGGTATTTGTGATTTTTGATAGTATTTCTAAAACAAAGTGAAAAAGAAAGAAAACTCATGGCTACTAACTACTAAGGACTACACTAACCATGCTAACCTCTTAGTGATAGTTGCCTCATATGTATCCTTGGACATCATTAGTCCTTAGTTCAAGAGCGTTTCAAAGCATCACCTATATGATAACTTTCACATCAAAACTCAACATAATAAGTGTAAGCTACACTTAAACCATCAAAACTAAACGAGAGTAAGCATGAAGTAAAGTAATGTTAGCTTGTTAGAGAGTTAGGATGTTAGAGTGTTAGATCCATCATCATGAGCCATCAATGGCTCTTGCAAGAGTAAGACCAAGTAGAGGCTATTAGATTCATGTGAATTATCAAGTAAGAAGTTAGCAAGTTAGTGGTTAGTTGCCATGAGAGAAAATTAGTTAAACATGTAGAAGGAGTTAAAGAGAAGAAAATAAGGAGATATAAAGAGAGCACCTTTCATAGATTGTCACTTTCTATTACAAGCACTCTTGTTTTCCACTCATGTACCACTCTCTCTCGTATTACAAGATCTACAAGAAATGAAAATACAAAGGAGGAAGAAGAAGAACAACTAATCTAAACTACTCTAAACTATAACATAGAGAAGAAAATCCTAAAACTAACCTAAAAACTACTCAAAAACTTTTCTCCTCATGCTCTGAAAATCCCAGGGTATTTATAGTCGAACTGGGGCATCAGGGGGTCAGTACAGAGCCGCGCGTCAAATCTTGACGCGCGGCTCCACGCTAGGGCCGCGGAAATGCGGCCTACCTGGGCGGCGCGCACAGCGCCGCCTGCTGCGCGCTGCCCAATGGTCCCCCTGTCGGCTGCATATTCCAGTTTCTAGTTTTGGGCCCCTGGTTTTGATGAAACTGCTCTCCAAAGTCAATGGCTATATTATAGGCCTTTAATCACCCATTAAATGGTGATTTAGGGTCTTCTTCTTCATTGCACACCATGAATAGAATCACACAAGCAAACCATTATTAGCAGTATTTAATATTAAATAAATGTGAAGATGTGATATGAAATATACAATTTTAGAGACTAATCAAGAGACAGTATGGCCTCGGGTTGATGATGAAGGATGTCTTCGAATAGAAGGTGGTGAAGGTTTCGGAACGTGTTCTCGGGGGCAAGTTTATGTTCCTGTCATGAACATGTGTCGCGATCTTGACAGGAGTCAAATTTTAATCACTACACTTGAGTAAAACAAATCTAATCAAGGCATCGCTGGACCTAAAGTACTTGGACCCGAACTCCGCCCATTTCTTAACAATTCATTAACCACCCCACTGCGATGTTGGAAAGAGAGAGTTTACTGATGGGGAAGTTGATTAGGATCGTCGAGGGGTCGTCGAGTGATCGCCGAGGAAGTCGACGACGAAGGAAAACAGCAGCAGAAAACAAGCAGCAGCAGCAGAACAGATTCTCCGGTCGACCGGGCCGGTCGACCGGACGTGCACAAGTGAATCTCGGTCGACCGGCCGGTCGACCGACTGACTGTACCCTAACTCTCGGTTAGAATCGGTCGACCGGCCGGTCGACCGGTGTAAGGGTCGGTCGACCGTCCCGGTCGACCGACAGTCGGGTTTGGGCTGAAATCTGTAGTTCGGAAACCTGTTGTATTTAAGGGGCTGCTAGTGTTTTCTAGGGTTTGTAATCTTGTAGAAGATCCTGGAGAAGAAACTGCTGGAGCTCTCTTGCATTCAAAGAGGCTGCCAACAAGTGTAATCTTCTTCCAAGTAAATTAAATCTCTCTCTGATTGCCCCGAGGACGTAGGCAAGTTGGCCGAACCTCGTTAGATCGTGTGTTTTTGCGATTGGTTGTTCTTCTTGGATTTGTTTGATTGTTCTTTGTGGTTGAGATCTGTTGGATTCTCTATTGGTTGTTGTAGGTGCGCACAACAAGTGGTATCAGAGCTTCAGGCTACGCTTGGGATTCTGAGGATTCGAAGGGCTCCAGATCTGATCAGGTGGAGATCGTGTGTCGATCTCAGGTCAGAGGTATTGGTGTTCGAGGAGATCGTGTGTCGATCTCAGGAGGACGCAAGGAGGGCTTGTTGAATCAGTGTTTGGAGTAGATCCGGTGAGAAACTCGATCTAGGGTTTCAAGAGGCAGGTAAAAATCTCATTTTTTATCTGAGTAGAGATCTATTTTCAATTTTGGTTATTCTTCCGCATAAATAGAGAATCAAAGGAAGACCTCAATGGCAGAAGAAACTACTTCTGTTAGAACAATGAATCACTCAAGGATTGAAGTTGTTAAGTTCAATGGAACTAATAATTTTGGGATGTGGAGGTGTGAGGTTATGGATGCACTGAATGCACAGAACCTCGAGGACACGCTCCTATTGGAGAAGAAGAAGACCACGACCACTGATGAAGAGTGGGCAAAGATGAACAGGTCGGCATGTGGGTTGATACGTTCATGCTTGTCACAAGACATCAAATATCTTGTACAACATGAGACGTCAGCTAAGAAACTGTGGAATACTCTTGAGAAGAAGTACCTGACAAAGAGTGTGGAGTCTAGGTTGCAGCTGAAGAGTAAACTATATCAGTTCAGGATGCAGAAGGGAAGCACAGTAAACGAGCACATCAACCGATATACGGAGCTTCTTACAGACTTGCTGAATGTGGATGTCACTGTAAGTGAGGAAGACAAGTCAGTCATTCTCCTGAACTCACTCCCACCGGAGGAGTATGAGACATTCACTATGACATTCATAAATGGAAGGCAAACCTTAGTTTATGATGAAATATCGTCTGCACTGATGAGTTATGAGACAAGGAAGAAGGAGATGCATCCTTCTCAGTCGAGCTCAGTGGCGGAGGCTTTGGAAGTAAGAAGCAGAGGTTCATCAAGGAAGGGCAAGGAGGTGAGAGGAAGATCGAAGTCCAAGTCGGGCTATAGGGATCTGAGGAAGGATCAGTGCATTCTCTGCCGAGAGATAGGGCACTGGAAAGTGGACTGTCCAAAGTTCAAGGGGAAGGGAAAGGGGTCGAAGGCTGAAGCAAATCTATCAAAGGTGGTGAATACTCAGAGGAGCAGTTCACAGGCAGATGGAGCAGATTCAGACTCGTCAGGTTTCTCGTTTTCAGTCAGTTCTCCCATTATTGGTAACTCATGGAAAGATGAGTGAATTCTGGATACAGGTACAACATACCATGCGTGCCCTAATCGGGGCTGGTTTTCCAACTTTGAGCAGCTGGAGGGGTGTTCGGTCGTTATGGGCGACGATCACCCATGTAGCGTGGAGGGTGTAGGTACAATCTGAATCAGGATGTTTGATGGGATGGAAAGGGAGCTGAAAGGAGTGAGGTATGTACCTCAGTTGAAGAGAAATCTAATCTCCGTGGGAATTTTGGAAGCATCGGGCATGGTGATATCTGTTCGAGATGGCGATCTCAGGATGATCAAGGGCTCGATGGTGGTGATGAAGGGCGTCCGCCGAGGCAATCTCTACTACTTGAAGGGTAGTACGATTACAGATCAGGTGGAGACTTCAAATTCTTCAGATGATGTTGGCCCGGAGGACTGGCAGGGAAAGGTCGGACACGAAGATGGAAGGTCTTTGCAAGCTCCTGCAAAGAAGGAATCCATGGAAGGTGCTGCTACCTGCAAGTTGGAAGGTGGACACAGCGACAAGAAGACGGTGAGATTCAGCACCAATACTCACCACAATGAAGGTCTTCTTGATCGTGTTCACGTGAGTGTATGGGGACCTGCTAAGACGACATCGCTTGGAGGTCACAGGTACTTTGTCTCGTTTATTGATGGTTCATCTAGGCAGGTTTGGATATATCCTATGAGACAAAGGGGTGAAGCCCTAGATGTGTTGGTGAAGTGGAGAGGAAGAATGGAGAGGCAGATAGGTAGGAAGGTAAAGGAGCTTCATATTGGTAATGTTGGAAAGGACATGTACCAGTTCCTACAATTTGGCCAGAACACAGGGATTGCAACTCACTTCACAACAGGTACAGATGGGTTGGCTAAAGAAGTAATCCGTCCCTTGCTGGAGGAGGTTCGGAAGTTATTGTCTAATGCAGGATTGGACAAGTCGCTTTGGACTGAGGCGACTGAGTATGCTAGCCATCTCAAGAATCGATCGACTGTGATAGGAGGTAAAGCTCCATTGGATAATTGGTCTGGAAAAGCTACTCAAGATCATGGTATGCTGCGGGAATTTGGAAGTCCGGCCTACTTCAGTGGCAAGAATGGCAAGGTAAATCCGCGAGCAAAGAGGTTTGTCTATTTGGGTGTCAACGGAAACAGCTACAGGTTGTGGGACCCCGAAGACAAGAAGATCGTGATGAGCAGGAATGTCACGTTTGGAGAGACTTCAGGGTTGAAGTCCATCGTCTCTCAGCAGGTGGAGAGGACGAAGACCAAGGGAAGATCGCAGCGGGTGGAGGTTGATGCTACTCCATCATCTCCAGTTGGTTCGGCATCAGAGGAGACTTCATCGGAGGTGACACCGGGAGGAGTTCAAGATACCAGGGGTGATGCTGAACAGGATGACGACATTGCAGAGGATGTCGAGTTATTTGCAGCCATTGGAACCAAGGTGAAACCACGGTCGTGGTTGAAGAAGCATGAATCTCAAGCTTGTGAACGCGACAAGCTCAAGTTGAAGGCCGTTGCTCTCCATGATGGTCGGGAAGAGGTTCATATGACTCAGTCTGACAGGTTCACTGCTGCAGATACAGGTACCATTATTTGAGCTTGCTGAAGCTCATTTAAATGAACTACGGTTGGCTTGATCCTTTTGGGCCAAGGTACGTAGGCAGCCGTAAAGGCGCAGCCATTTGGTGATGCAACTCTTATGAAGCTATTTGAGTTCTCGAGAAGCTGTTTAGATCTTCACGTAGAGGTGAAGAGTTATGGCCTATGGAACTTCACGTAGAGATGGAGAGACTTCACGTAGAGGTGAAGAGACTTCATGTAAAGGTGAAGAGGCTTCACGTAGAGGTGAATGTTGTGGCCAGTTGGACTTCACGTAGAGGTGGAGTGTTATGATCTCGAAGAACAGGTGATCTTCCGGTGAGAAGATGTTGAGCTTGCATAAGGAGTGGTGTGCATCCAGTTGAAGCCGATGATGTTTTGGTGTGTTCTACGCAGACTTGGTTAGACCGTCAGTGGAAGACAGGTAGACTAGATAGAGCTAGTCAGTGGAGATTCAGTGTTGGCTCATAAGGAAGTCTTCATGAGGTCATGAAGTTGCGGAGTAGAAGCCACAGTATGGTGATCGGCAGGTATGAAAATTCTCCTAAGGTGAAGTGCAGGGAAGGCATGTACGATGTTTTCCAGTGGACAGTTGAGCCAAAAGACTCCAAGCCGAGATCGTGTGTCGATTTTGCCGAGATCGTGTGTCGATTTCGCCAGGTGATGGACTGGAGTTCATTGGAGATCGGCTCAGATTTTAGGAAAAATCTTCGCCGAGGTGGAGAATTGTTGGAAAGAGAGAGTTTACTGATGGGGAAGTTGATTAGGATCGTCGAGGGGTCGTCGAGTGATCGCCGAGGAAGTCGACGACGAAGGAAAACAGCAGCAGAAAACAAGCAGCAGCAGCAGAACAGGTTCTCCGGTCGACCGGGCCGGTCGACCGGACGTGCACAACGTGCACAAGTGAATCTCGGTCGACCGGCCGGTCGACCGACTGACTGTACCCTAACTCTCGGTTAGAATCGGTCGACCGGCCGGTCGACCGGTGTAAGGGTCGGTCGACCGTCCCGATCGACCGACAGTCGGGTTTGGGCTGAAATCTGTAGTTCGGAAACCTGTAGTATTTAAGGGGCTGCTAGTGTTTTCTAGGGTTTGTAATCTTGTAGAAGATCCTGGAGAAGAAACTGCTGGAGCTCTCTTGCATTCAAAGAGGCTGCCAACAAGTGTAATCTTCTTCCAAGTAAATTAAATCTCTCTCTGATTGCCCCGAGGACGTAGGCACGTTGGCCGAACCTCGTTAGATCGTGTGTTTTTGCGATTGGTTGTGTTGGCCCAAGAGGTTACACTCTCCAATTGTTTTGTGTTTTGATGATGACAAACCAAATATGAGCTATTTGGTACTAACAAGTTTGTTAAGATAAGTTTCAGGTTTGTACCATGTTTAAAGTCCATTCGCTTAGCTATTGCAAGAACTTCTTAGTTCCACAAAGCAAGGAAGGCAAATTGCACATCAAGGAAGAATCATAGAAGAGAAGGCACTAGCAAGGCATTGGATGGCTCAAAGACTTGAAGATAGCTCAAGAAGTCTTCATGTAATTTGTTTTTCAGTTTATAGTATGTTAAAGAATAGTGGATAGGTTTGAAGCTCTATCACACACGTTTTTGCGCACATGCTCATTCCAAAATAATTTCTTATAAATTATACAAAAATATTTTGCATACAAGATTTTACCTACTGATATATGTTTGTGTTTTATACTAATCCCTGTTCAAAAGTATTTTTGATAAAATCGAAATCCTCTTTTATTTCTTTTTAAATTTGGCTTTTTGACCTGATCCGGTCGACCGGGTCGGTCGACCGAGCCTATGTCAGTCTGGTCCGGTCGACCGGACCAGTCGACCGAAGTCCTGGCAGATGCACGTATCCGTGTGCACGTCTGTCGGTCGACCGGGGCGGTCGACCGGACTATTTATTTTTTGTCACAGTTTGTATCAGTCGACCGGGTCGGTCGACCGACAGCCTGTAACGGTCAAATTTTTATACTACCGGTCGACCGGCCCGGTCGACCGATCCGACCGTTTGAACAGTAACGGGTAGATTTTTAAGTGCTGTTTATTTTTGTCTTTTGTATTTAAAAATCCGTTTAAGTATATATTTTAATCTAATTACCTCCTAAACATCAGTAAATATGTTTTATCCCTAAACCCTAGCCCTCTCCTATAAATAGGGGTGTTTGGGGAGAGATTGGTTACAACAACAATCTTTGCAAAAATTCAAAAGTTTAAGGCTTTCAAAGTTCTTGGTTTTTGAGCTAAATTCTCTCAAATTTCTGAAGGGTTTTCAAAAGTTTTCTCTGATTTCAATTTCTTTTCCTTACACACAAAAGAGCTTCATTCCTACTCAATATTCTCTAAGGACCTTTGTAAGGGAAGAGATATTTGAAAGAGAGAGTTTGTGGTCTTTTGACTACCAAGGAAATTTCTTGTACTGAGATTGTGGAGTTGGGTACTCCATTGTAATTGAGATCTTTGTGATAGTGGAAGTAGCTAGAATCCTTCTGGGGAAGGCGGGGAGTAGAGCTGGGTGCTCGAACCTCGATAACATATCTTTGTGTTTGCGATTGGTTTACATTCTTGCAAATTCTTACTCTATATTGCTTGCTCTTATTATTTACTCATCATATTCATTGTCATACTTACTTGCTAGCATTCATCTTGAGATTGGTGTAGCTTTAAATTTTTATTTGCCCTTGATTAGCATTGTCACCTATTCACCCCCCCCTCTAGGTGACTTTTCAATTGGTATTAGAGCTTGGACTCTAGGTTTGGCTTAACATCCATAGAGAGATCCTTAAAATATTGCTAATCAACATTTCCATTCATACATTCATACACTAGTAAACATGGCCGACAACATTAAAACCCCACCTAAATTTGATGGACTCAACTTCCCTATTTGGAAGGTTAGGATGACTATCTTTTTGCAATCACTAGGTAGTTTAGTGGCTAAGTCTTTGACCAAACCCTATGTAGCACCCAATGAAGATGAGAGCACTTGGACCGACTTCAACTTTAGAGAATATGAGGCTAACTCAAAAGCCCAAAACTCCCTTTTAACCGCCTTGAATGAGGATGACCTTACACGGGTAATTCATTGCCAATCCGCCTATGAGATATGGCAACACTTATTGGTCACACATGAAGGGACTTCACAAGTCAAGAGAGCTAAGATAGATCTCTTGAGGTCTCAATATGAATCATTCAAAATGCTTGATGAAGAATCCATTGATTGTATGATTACTCGTTTCACTAAAATTACAAATGGTCTTTCTTCATTAGGTGACGTCATCTCCAATGATCAAAAGGTGCGCAAAGTGATACGGGCTCTTCCACCATCTTGGGAGATCAAGGCCACCACCTTAAAGGAGTTGAACGACAAGGACGAGATGGACATCATTAGTCTCATTGGGAACCTAAAGACCCATGAGATGGAGAAGAAAGCAAGAGATGAGGCAACTACTTCAAAGAAGAAATCCATTGCCTTTAAGACTTCATCCACCAATGATGACGATGATGAAGACGAAGAAGAAGATGAGGAGCTAACTCTACTTGTACGGAATGTCAAGAGATTGTACCGAAAGAACAAGTTCAACTTCCGGAGAAGATTCGAAGGCAAAGAGGAGCGGAAGATCATTTGCTATAATTGCCGCAAACCCGGACATATCATGGCGGATTGTCCGGAGTTCAAGAAGAAAATGACTTCCTCCTTCAAGCCAAAGAAGCCGGAGGAAAAGAAAGCCTACAAAGCAACATGGGATTCGGAAAGCGAGTCCGAAGAGGAGGTGGATCAAGCTAACATGTGTTTCATGGCAAACACACCCAAGGTAACCCCTCAATCCCATGATGATGAAGATGATGAACTAAGTAAGGAAGTTCTAGTACATGCCTTTGTAGAACTTTCTGAAACTTATGATAATAAGAAACTTGAATGCTTAAAATTGCAAAAAGAAGTTGCTTTTCTTAAAAATCAACTTGCCATTGTTTCTAAAGAAAAAGATGACATTTCTTCTAATTTCATTTCCATGCAAAAAGAATTTTATGCCTACAAGAGTGCTTGTAAGGCAAAATCTCCTATTATTGATGAAAAAGAAATCTCTTCTTTTAAATCCAAAATGAATGATTTTGAAAAGGTGTTAAATGATTGTGCTTTTAATACCAAGAAACTTGAGAACATGTTTTCTAAGAAGCCCACTTCACATGCTAACACTTCACAAGCTAAGAATTCTCATGCTCACAATGCCCATGCTCACAAATCACACACTCATTATGCATTTAGATATGGTAGAGTATATAGATGCACATATTGTGGCAAAAATGGACATTTAGCTAAATTTTGTTATGATAAATTGCATAGTTCAAATAATCTTGTTTGGGTTAATGGCTCTAACCCTCATGGACCCAAGAAAATGTGGGTACCAAAATCAAGTCCTAAAATGTTTGATGTAGGTACACACCAAGGCTCCAAGACGTAGGGAGCGGTGGTACCTTGATAGTGGTTGTTCGAGACACATGACGTGGGATATCAACAACTTCACAACCCTATCAAGGTACATGGAAGGTGGCTCCGTCACCTTCGGGGATGATTCCAAAGGCACCATCATCGGTATCGGTAATATTCAAATTGGTTCATCTCCTATTATAGAGAATGTTGTTTTAGTAGATGGTTTAAAACATAATTTGCTTAGCATTAGCCAACTTTGTGATCGTGGACTTAAAGTTGTTTTTGATGATTCCTCATGCAAGATTTTTGATGTTAAATCCGATGTTTGTATTCTTACCGGTTTTCGTGATAATAATGTTTATATTATTGACATGCTTAATTTAAATTGTTCTACTAAATGCTTAAATGCTTTTGATGAAAATTCTTGGCTTTGGCATAGAAGATTAGGACATGCATCTTTTGACCATATCTCTAGGATTAATTCAAAGGAATTGGTGAAGGGTATACCTTACTTGGATTTTGAGAAAGACCGCATTTGTAGTGCGTGCCAACTTGGGAAACAAACCAAGTCTTCCTTTAAACCAATCAAGGATATCATGTCAACTAGGCCTTTAGAATTAATTCATATGGATCTTTTTGGACCAACTAAAACTAAAAGTTTAAATGGAAGTAGATTTGCATTTGTTTTGGTTGATGATTTCTCCCGTTTTACTTGGGTTTTCTTTTTGCAAAATAAAGATCAAACTTTTTCTCATTTTAAGATTTTTCGAAAAAGAGTTGAAAAAGAAAAGGGTTTTCCGATTTTGAGAATAAGAAGTGATAGAGGTGGTGAGTTTATTAACCAACTCTTCATGACTTATTGTGATGAAAAGGGAATTAAGCATGAAACGTCTTGTCCTAGAACTCCACAACAAAATGGAGTTGTAGAAAGGAAAAATAGAACACTTCAAGAGATGGCTAGGACAATGATAAGTGAATATGACCTCCCTCAATATTTATGGGCCGAGGCCGTAAACACCGCATGCTATATATCGAATCGTATTTATTTGTGCAAAAATTCTTCAAAAACATCATTTGAAATGTATCATTCTAGAAAACCAAATGTTGCATATTTTAAAGTTTTTGGATGCAAGTGTTTTGTTTTAAATACTAAGGATAATTTGGGTAAATTTGATGCTAAGGCTTATGAGGCTATCTTTGTTGGATATTCCTCTACTAGCAAAGCATATAGAGTTTTCAATAGATCTACACTAACCATTGAAGAATCCATGCATGTTAAATTTGAAGAATCTAATGTGATTGTTGAGAATGTTGTAAAGATTGAACCACTAGGTGAAGACATGGAGAGACTATCCTTGAAGGACTCACCCGCTCAAGAAGAAAAGCTAGATCCTATTGGTGAAGTTCAAGAGGATAAGGAGGAAAGCTCTCAACCGCTTCCTAAAGCTTGGAGATACGCTACAAATCATCCTAAGGAGCTCATCTTGGGTGATGCATCTAAAGGAGTCACAACGCGCTCCAAACTCCATGACATATGTGGTAACTTTGCTTTTATTTCTCATTTTGAACCCAAAGGCATTCTCGAAGCCGAGACGGACCCATATTGGTTGCTTGCCATGCAAGAGGAACTCAATCAATTTGAGCGCAACCAAGTTTGGCACCTTGTTCCTAAGCCCCACGATAGACCAATAATTGGTACTAAGTGGATCTTTAGAAACAAGATGGATGAGTCCGGAAATGTCATTAGGAATAAAGCTAGGTTAGTGGCCCAAGGTTACACTCAAGTTGAGGGAATTGACTTTGAGGAGACCTTTGCACCCGTAGCACGGCTTGAAGCCATACGGATGACACTAGCTTTTGCATGTTTTAAAAATTTTAAACTTTTTCAAATGGATGTAAAAAGTGCATTTTTAAATGGTTTTATTAATGAAGAAGTTTATGTTTCTCAACCTCCCGGTTTTATTGATCATGTTCATCCCGATTTTGTTTTTAAACTTGATAAAGCTTTGTATGGATTGAAACAAGCTCCAAGAGCTTGGTATGAAAGGCTTTCTAGTTTTCTCATTTCAAATGATTTTATTAAAGGCAAAGTAGACACAACTCTTTTTACTAAGCATGTTGAGAATGATATTTTAATTGTGCAAATTTATGTTGATGATATAATTTTTGGATCTACTAATGAGCTTTTGTGCAAGGATTTTGAAAAGGTAATGCAACTAGAGTTTGAAATGTCTTCCATGGGTGAGCTTAATTTCTTCCTTGGACTCCAAATCAAGCAATTGCAAGACGGAACCTTCATTAACCAAGCCAAGTACGCAAAGGAGCTAGTAAAGAAGTTTGGGCTTGAAGGATCAAAGGCTTGCAACACTCCAATGGCAACTACAACCAAGCTTGATAAGGACGAACAAGGTAAAAATGTTGATATTAAATTATATAGAAGCATGATAGGAAGTCTTTTATATTTAACGGCAAGTAGGCCGGATATCATGTTTAGTGTGTGTCTTTGTGCTAGATTTCAATCGTGTCCTAAAGAGTCTCATCTTATTGCGGTAAAACGCATTATTCGTTATATTAAGGGCACAATTGGAATGGGTCTTTGGTATCCAAAAACTATAGATTTTTCAATGACTAGTTATTCGGATGCCGATTATGCGGGTTGTAGAGTAGATAGAAAGAGTACTAGTGGGACATGTCAATTTCTTGATAATTGTCTTGTTTCATGGTCCTCTAGGAAACAAAATTCCGTAGCTCTCTCAACCGCCGAGGCGGAGTATGTTGCCGCGGGGGCTTGTTGTGCACAAGTCCTTTGGATGAAACATACTCTCCTTGATTTTGATTTGCACTTTGATCATATAAAAATATTTTGTGATAATACTAGTACTATACACATGACCAAAAATGCAAATCAACATAGTAAGACCAAGCACATTGAAATTAGATATCACTTTCTTAGAGATCATTTTGAGAAAGGTGATATAGATATTGATTATGTTTCCACGGATTTACAACTAGCCGATATTTTCACTAAACCTCTTGATTTTGCTAGATTTTCGTTTATTTGTGGAGAACTTAATGTTTGTATTATTGAATAAACATGTTTTTCATAACCCTTTTTGATGTATGACAAAAAGGGGGAGAATAAGTTTACATGGACAAAAATAAGTTCATTTGGTCTTGGTTCCATATGAATTTATATGTTTTGTTGTTTTGTTTTGTTTTGTTTTTATGAGTTTTTGTGTTTTAAATAAATTCTTGTGTTTTAGTTGTTTTTGGTATTTTTGTATCAAGAGATCTTGTGTTTTAGTTGTTTTTGGTATTTTTGTATCAAGAGCAATTTTTGTGTTTTTATATATATGTGTTTTAATTGGTTTCAATAATTGGTGCATCATTTCAATTATTGGCATCTAGAGCATACTCTTGTGTTTTAAGTATAGCATAATTTGAGGGGGAGTTTTCTCCTACCCTATATTTTTGTTAATAGCCTATTTGTTTTGTCATCATCAAAAAGGGGGAGATTGTTGGCCCAAGAGGTTACACTCTCCAATTGTTTTGTGTTTTGATGATGACAAACCAAATATGAGCTATTTGGTACTAACAAGTTTGTTAAGATAAGTTTCAGGTTTGTACCATGTTTAAAGTCCATTCGCTTAGCTATTGCAAGAACTTCTTAGTTCCACAAAGCAAGGAAGGCAAATTGCACATCAAGGAAGAATCATAGAAGAGAAGGCACTAGCAAGGCATTGGATGGCTCAAAGACTTGAAGATAGCTCAAGAAGTCTTCATGTAATTTGTTTTTCAGTTTATAGTATGTTAAAGAATAGTGGATAGGTTTGAAGCTCTATCACACACGTTTTTGCGCACATGCTCATTCCAAAATAATTTCTTATAAATTATACAAAAATATTTTGCATACAAGATTTTACCTACTGATATATGTTTGTGTTTTATACTAATCCCTGTTCAAAAGTATTTTTGATAAAATCGAAATCCTCTTTTATTTCTTTTTAAATTTGGCTTTTTGACCTGATCCGGTCGACCGGGTCGGTCGACCGAGCCTATGTCAGTCTGGTCCGGTCGACCGGACCAGTCGACCGAAGTCCTGGCAGATGCACGTATCCGTGTGCACGTCTGTCGGTCGACCGGGGCGGTCGACCGGACTATTTATTTTTGTCACAGTTTGTATCAGTCGACCGGGTCGGTCGACCGATAGCCTGTAACGGTCAAATTTTTATACTACCGGTCGACCGGCCCGGTCGACCGATCCGACCGTTTGAACAGTAACGGGCAGATTTTTAAGTGCTGTTTATTTTTGTCTTTTGTATTTAAAAATCCGTTTAAGTATATATTTTAATCTAATTACCTCCTAAACATCAGTAAATATGTTTTATCCCTAAACCCTAACCCTCTCCTATAAATAGGGGTGTTTGGGGAGAGATTGGTTACAACAACAATCTTTGCAAAAATTCAAAAGTTTAAGGCTTTCAAAGTTCTTGGTTTTTGAGCTAAATTCTCTCAAATTTCTGAAGGGTTTTCAAAAGTTTTCTCTGATTTCAATTTCTTTTCCTTACACACAAAAGAGCTTCATTCCTACTCAATATTCTCTAAGGGCCTTTGTAAGGGAAGAGATATTTGAAAGAGAGAGTTTGTGATCTTTTGACTACCAAGGAAATTTCTTGTACTGAGATTGTGGAGTTGGGTACTCCATTGTAATTGAGATCTTTGTGATAGTGGAAGTAGTTAGAATCCTTCTGGGGAAGGCGGGGAGTAGAGCTGGGTGCTCGAACCTCGATAACATATCTTTGTGTTTGCGATTAGTTTACATTCTTGCAAATTCTTACTCTATATTGCTTGCTCTTATTATTTACTCATCATATTCATTGTCATACTTACTTGCTAGCATTCATCTTGAGATTGGTGTAGCTTTAAATTTTTATTTGCCCTTGATTAGCATTGTCACCTATTCACCCCCCCCCCTCTAGGTGACTTTTCAGGTTGTTCTTCTTGGATTTGTTTGATTGTTCTTTGTGGTTGAGATCTGTTGGATTCTCTATTGGTTGTTGTCGGTGCTCACAACATGCGATTCTTATAAATTGTGCCCCTGAGCTTACCTCAAATGGCAACAAAGGGTTTCCAGTTGGATTACAAGAAGTCAAAGTTCAAGTTTATTTTTCCTTTTTCTTTTTCGTTTTTTAAGAGAGTCAAAACTCAAGTTGATTCTACAACCTTTGTTCTAAGAGAATAGAAAAAGAAAAAAATAAATAAAGGTAATTGTTTTTAAAAAATACGCTTTTTCAAAATAATTTCAAAAACCAATCTCTCTTGAAAATATTTTCAAAAACCAACCTCTAACATGTCACGTCGGCGGCGGATTGTTTCGCCCCGCCGTGGCGGCATATACTAGCGGACATTTGTTTTTCTTCTTCTGGAGTTAACAATTTAGGACGAAATATTATCTTATTTTTTTGGTTTCTCTTTGTCCGGGGTTCCACAAAGAAGATGATTTTTTTTTTTTTTTCCTTTTGTCCAAAGTTGTGAACTTTGGATAAAAAACAGCTCAAAATTTAATAATACATATTTATACTAAAACGTCTTCAATTGCTCACTTAGCTCAAATGGCAAAGCATTTGCTTTGCATGTGAGAGGTACTTTTCAATATTTTTAAGAAAAAATATATTCTCCCAAGTAAGAAATGGGCTATGATAAATATTTCAATTTAAATATATATTATTAAATTTTAATCTATTCTTGGACTATGAAGAAAAAAAGCTAAAAAAATAAATAGTTAGTCTGGGATTTTCAACTCCAGAGCAAAAGAAACAACTTCCCGCCAGCGAGGGCTACCACGCTGGCGGGGCCGATCCCCTGCCGACGTGGCGCCTATATGATGTGCGAGAGGTCATTTTTTTGGAAATATTTTTTGTGGAGTTTGATTTTTAAAATTATTTTTCAAGGTGTATTTATCCAAAAAATTGTCCTGATCTTAAAAAAAAAAAAAAAAAATCCTATTTCTGATTTTTAACTTGGGTTTGAACTTTTTATCTAGAACCCAGAGTCCAGTTATCTTAATGTTTAGAGTTGGACAAATTTTGAATTTAGCCTTCATTTTAAAATAATTTTAAAAACAGACTCTCTCTGAAAATAATTAGTAACACCGACTTCTGATTTGTCACGTCGATGTTTACGTCGGCAAAGATTGACTCGCAGCGCCTATGTGACAGGACTCGGTGTTTTAAAATACTCAGAGGATGACAATCCCAAAGAAAAAGTAGTATTTTTTTGACGTTTTAATAAACCCTGGGGGATTACAATTACTGAGTTTAAACACTGGCAAAATAAAAAATAAGCTTGTGAATTTTTTTTTGGTTTTATGGAATTCTGACATTGGCAAGGCCGAAGTTCTAGACAAGCTTTTTTTCACAAGTTTTTACTTTACAAGCTTTTTTTTCACAAATTTGAACTTCGGAGTTGTCAACTCTGGAGTTTGTTTAAAAGTAAAAATAATAATAATTTTTCTTCGAGATTATCAACCCTGAAGTTTTTTTAATATAGGACCCTAGCGAGACACGCCATATTGGCGCGACGAGCAGACCATTGGCCGACGTGACATATCAGACTTCAATTTTGCTAATTATTTTTAAAGAGTGTCTGTTTTTAAAATTATTTTTAAAATGAATGCTTAATTTAAAATTTGCCCATTAGAAATCGGGTCCTGCATTGGGTCCTAGCCCCGGCCCAGGCCCGGGTCAAGTGGCGTTCTCTCTGTTGCCAGGCTTCCCCTTAATCTGATCTGTATTATTTTTTATTAGCTAAAAAATTATAATCTTAATCATTTTTGCTAACTATAATTATTATCATAATCAAATAACTGCTTAAATGGAAGTATTAACTAAAGTAGTATTTATGTAATTGAATAATTCAATTTCCACCACGAAGGATTGAACGCAGCAGAAAGTGGGGAGCAAAACAAAGGGATCTCTCTCTTTCTCTCTCTTTTCGCCAAAAAGATGCGATTTTTATCCCCTTTCCCTTTTTTCTTCCTCTTCTTCTGCTCTTTCCTCCAGCATCTAATCCCTGTCAACGGCGGCAACTCCTCCCTCCCTCATCTCACCCAAATCCCACGCGATCTCTATCATTCAAGGTACTTCTTTTGAGATCTCTCAATTCTAATTAATTTAGAAATTGGTTTTTTTTTTTTATTCTTTATTAGCGTCTCAGTTCTTTGGTGTTTTTAATCTGGGAATTTGATGGGCTAGCATGAAGATTAGATTGGATCCAACTTTTCTTTCTCTTTTCCTCTAATTCTTTAAGAAAACAAAACATAATAACCGATTTTGTTGGAAATCTATCCAATTTGGTTACTTCGATATTAACTGTTCAACCCGTGATCTTTGGGAACTATTGCTCAGTAATCATATCCAATTTGGACTCATGGAAACTTTACTGAATGGAATTTCGCTGGAGTTTCTCAAAACTTATCCTTTTGCAGTGATGAATTGCTCAAAGAAGTTAGTTCATTGGTGCGGCGGCATCCCGATACATTAACTGTGAGTGGTTCAGCTAATTTTGTTATCCTGACACCAACTTATGTGTTAAATCACATGGTTGCCAATTCAAATGTGATTTTTGGGTGAACTTGGACAGTTACAAACAACGACAGCAGGAAACAGGGGCTATGCTGCCGAGATAGAAGTGATAACTTTCAATCGTGTAATGAAGCAGAAAGCCGACAATACGAAGTTCCGGATCCTTCTTGTGAGTTCAGTTACTGATCCTTTGTAATTAGGATAGACATGGTTAAATTAGATAAATTAGATGAGAGGTTTATGTTTGTCGTAATATCACATTAATCTTTCTATATCCTTTTGAAATGAAAGATAGATATACAGTTTAGTTGTGAACAGTAATCAAAAGTAGCAATATTGATTTTCTTCTTCAAACTGTTGGAGAATTCAATGTTTTATCTATTTTTTGATGGTTCGGGATTCATTCGTTTTTCTTCCTTCAGAGCTTCGGACAACACGGGAGAGAGCTTATAACCACTGAACTTGCTTTGCACCTTCTTTTTGTTCTAACTGGAGAACTTAGGGTGCGTGGCATGAATATGGATTCCTTCAATAGCATTCTGGATAATCTTGTAATAAAGGTTAGTATACAGCATAGAATCAAGTGTTCGACACACTACCTTGTCTTATTTTTCCCGCATTAGGTGTGGGTTTGTCCTTGTCTTGTTTTAATACTTTTCCTGCCATAAAAGTACTTTGTATCTTAAGAATTATGTGTTTATGTTTTGATGATATCTGTTTATATTTATGGTTCTCTGTTCTATTTTATGACTAGCTGCCTAAGAGGGTGTAATACACCACTCTACTGTCTAGGTTGGAAGTTGGAACATGTACGTTGGTGACATGTGGAATGAATCCATATTTATAGTTACATAAGTCAACACCATCTGTTTATCTTATTTTATTTGTGCACTTGTCTTACAATATTTTGACCCAGTTCATTTATAACCTAAATTAAGAAACCAGCACTGCTGACTGGTGGAGATATTAAGCCTGCCAATCAAGAACCCACCCCTACACATCTAACATTTATTACATTACTTCTCATTCATTTATATGCATTTCCTATAGTTGTAATTCATATACCCAAATATGCGATATGAACCTAAACACGGAATACCGTTGTCAAGTGTCCAAGTGTTTAGTGTCGGACAACAAGAAAACACACACACACACACATGCGCACCAGCACACACACATGCACATTGTGTGTTTGTATACATGTGTGTGTTACCGTGTGTGTCTGTCTCTGTGTCTGTGTGTCTGTCTCTAATACACACACACACAAACATAGAGAGAGTTAGACTATGCTACTATTGATAGGATTTAAGATGCAAATGCTATCACCCTAAATTTAAAGATGGGTAATCCTAAGGGAAAATCCAGTCTGTTAGATGTGATCTATTGTCCATAAACTACATACAAACCAAATTTCAAAAAATTTCGACGTGTTTTACCCATGCATCCGGTGTCAGAAAGTTTGTCGATTTATGTCGATTTTGAAACGTTGATTTTGTCAACAATTAATCCATGGGTAGAACACATCTAAATTTATTAAAATTTGATTTATATATAGTTTATGGGTGCCAGATCACATCTAAAAAAATAGATTTTCCCTTAGGGTTGCCCAGAAGTGTTCATTAGGTGCACAATAGCTTGAATACTGAAAACTACAGGATGTATGCCATTGCCCTATCTAATAGCGAGTATCATACATGTACATTGATGAACAGCGAAGATGTACAAAGTCCCAAGCATCCAGCTTAAGTCATGACTGCTCGCTAAGACTCATTTGTGGATGTAGAACATTCCTCTAAGTCTGCAGTTTAATTATTCATCATTTATATCATTTGATTTAATAGTACCCTCGACATCCTTTTTGTTTGAAGAGACCGTTTCCGATTGGTCCTTTTTCATGAAAATCTGAACCGAGATAAATCAAATCTTTTCCTAATTCTGAATAGCTGTCCTGAATTCAAGTTCATTATGCTTTGCTTCGTCCTCGGAAGAAGTAGATCACATACCTCATAATTGTTGTCCTTGCTGATTGGATCACTCGTGTAGTGAAAGGGTAAAATAATAGAAATTGCAGGGCGTATCGAGAAAAGAAATTGTCCTTGTCAGATGGATTTGGAGAGGGTAAGGTTCCTTTACAGACAATGTGGGCTAAAATTGAAATTTGAACTGTCCGTGGAGTATTAGACCTAAAAGTTTGGTCGTTTGTGGATGCTGAATTAATTTGTTTATCTTGCTACTCTGTCAGTATAGAACAAAAAATTTAGAAACAGGTGATTCTTTTTTCCTTTTGGGATAATGAATTATAGTATTATGAGAAATTTCTATAATCTGTTTATGTTTAATTCTTACACATTCTTACTCTAGTGAACTAAAAATTGTTAGTTCCTGTGGTCTAGTATTTATACTGTTCTTGTTACAAGGACCTCACATATAATTTTTCTGCTCTTTCTTGAAATGGTTTAGTGTGTACTTCTTAAGCAGAAACTTTTAGCAAGCGTATTCCCTATATAAATTCTTTGAAAACATGTTTTATACTCAACACTTGGTTCACCATTGCTAACATTTTGGAATCAATATTAGTATACCTTGATACCTTTGATGATTGAATCTGAAGTGCATGGAAGCTTCTTATCATATTTGTGATTGGAGAAATTAATGCTAAAGTCCAAGAGAGTTTTTCCTTACATAATTTACGCATATCATGCCAAGTTCTATTAATACGTTTCGGATATGACAGTGCATCAAATTGCATGTTCTATGCATTATATAGATTTAATATTTATGTAGCCATTCTTGGGCAATGGAGTCTTTTTATTACTTATGGAAAATCTGACTGAGCTGAACATTTGTTTCTTAACTCTTGAAGCACTTAATTTTCTAAGGATGCTTTCTTACCAATATCCTCTAGTTTTCTCAGTTCTTCTTTGACAACAAAAGATTAATCAGTCACCTGCATACTTTATGTTTTCTTTCTTGAAAGTTTTTGTCGAATGTTTATCATCATATGGTTCTTTCAAGCTTTCTTGTGGTTTTGAACGTATATATCTCACATGTCCTAGACATTGGCACTTGCATGCTTGTTTCAGGTGTTTTCTATAATTGCTTTTAATTTTTTAGCTTATCCATGTTCTACCGTTGAAGTTGATCTATATTATTTCAGGTATCTATAAGCCAAAAATCAAGTGTTTTGAATTCTTTTTGCCCATGCAACAAGCAGGGAAAAAAACGGATGGCCTAAATACTGACTTGATTAGTTTAACGGTGTAGAACATTTGGAACCTAACAAAAATTGATCTGTAGGGCTTTTTAAATGTTTAGATCATGGTCAAATGGCCGGATTGAGAATTTGTATGTCTAAAGACATAGATCTAACTAATTCACTTCTTTCAGCCGTCCATTTTGTGTCGCTTGATGAATGGGCAAAAAGTATTCAAAACACTTAATTTTTAGTTTATAGATACTTGAAATAATATAAATCAATTTCAACGAAGTGGATCTTGTATTCGAATGTCGGAGGGTTGTATTTGAGTGGGAAGGATTCGGGCTCGAATCCTTCATGAATGACACAAGTCTATCTTTATTATAAATACATACATACATACGTACATATACATATATACATATGTATGTACGTACATGTATGTGTGGTATCTGGAATTACCTTCCAAATACACACACATATCCCAACGAGTTGGATCTTTGGGTGACACCATTTTTATTTTCTAGGTGGTGCCAATGGAAAATAGGAATGGTCGTAAACTTGTTGAAGCTGGAGATCTCTGTGAGAGGAGGAATGGTTGGTACACTTGCATATTTTTTTTAACTGAACAGATATAAAAAGAAATACAAAGCACACCCACAAGCATTTATCTCAATTTGTGGAATTTCTTTGTTTCTGCAGGAAGAGGAGTTGATCTCAACAGAAATTGGAGCGTAGATTGGGGCAAAAAGGAGAAGGTATGTTGGATGTTTTTTTGTTTAATATTGAGGGAGGGATTTAAAATTTATTGCACAAGAAAATGCTCCATTGGTCTTCTATTTTATGTACATAATTTATCTTGCTTTATGGCACTAAATAATACTCCTAAGGAACTCGTATTGTTCATTGTTAAAATATCTAGATACTTCACAACATTTACCTGAACAAAATTTTACTTCTTATCATCTCTTCTTTATTTATTATGAATATGCAACATGCAATAATATGAGGCGCCGTACCTTACTACTTCGAGGGTGTGTGCATAAACGTAATTCTATTTTACTGGGAGAAAGTAAGTTAGCCACACATATTTTTTTTTTGAAATTTGGCTTATATTGGGATGTAGATAATAGAGCATATGATCGGATTTCCCAAATGTATTCTGAATAAATTTGAAACCAGAGAAGCAAAAAAAAATTCTCAAATTGGTCTCTTGTTGGAGCTTGTTTTAGCGCTCATATGTTTAATGCTATGATCTTTTACAAGTTGCAAGTTTCATAGTATCACTTTATGACCTTACATTTATTTATAATTCTTTCTTTTCTAAAGGACTATGATCCTTATGAAGAAAATCCAGGAATTGCTCCTTTTAGTGAACCTGAGGCTCAACTTATGCGTAAGATAACGAAGTCATTTGATCCACATATATGGGTGACAATACACTCCGGGATGGAGGTGAGCTACATTTTTCTTTTCAACTTCTGTCTTATTTTCTATAATTCTCGCAATTGCATTTTCATTCCATCTTTGTGTTTGCTTCTTATCTACATGCCAATTTAAAAATAAACTTAATTGCTCATTTATATTGGGGCTTGAACCTAAGACCTTGATACCATCTCAAGAAAACACTTTACACTAAAGCTTTAATCTATTGAATCCATTGAGTTGATCTCAAGCTAACTTAGCACTTGATGATATGGTTTGACATCAGCATTCAATTCATATTGTGTCTATATGCATTCAGTTATGGGCTAACAATGTAAATCAGGCTAACTTAGTACGTAACATTATAGATTGACATCAACAATCAATTCATACTACTTGTGTGTAGACTTGGCTACTTTTGGAAGGATTTGAATGCAAATTTGGTCTTTTGAAATGCGATGATAGGACATCTACTTTAAAGACCCCACTCCTTGAAGCTCTACATCATTTGACTTGCCTAAAAAGGGACATTTACAATTTTGAGTTTTATGGCTCATGCATCAATTAGTCACAAAATGGGCAACTGAAAAGTAGTGAGTTGTTTAGATCTATAGTTTTGAGGCACAAAAATTGGAAGTCCAAATCTTGGATCACTATCCACTTTAAAACTTGCAGACTAATTTTTATTATGTTTGAAACATTGTAAATTGGTAGTATTAGACATTAGCATTAAGAAATGAAGGAAATTAAGAAGTGGAAGAGAAGAACTAGGATGAGTAGGAGACCAAGAACTAGATGGTGGGATCTAAAAGTAGAGAACTTGATGCAGTTTAGGGGTAGAATGATAAAAGGAGGTAGTTGGAATGTACATGATGAAACTAATATTATGTGGAACAATATGTCTAGTTTTATCAAAAAGGTACCTTAGAAAATTCTTGGAGAATATATAAGTACTAGGTTACCTCTCTGAAGAGAGTTGGTGATGGAACAAAGAAGTTCAAAAGGTAATTGAAGCGAAAAATGTATCTCATAAAGATTTACTAAAAGTGCCAAAACTAGATTTTTTTTTTTTGTGAGAAATATCAGTTAGGGAAAAAAAGGAGTTAAAAAAGCGGTTAGCATTTTTACAAATATCGGCCGATATGAATGATATATTGGCCGATACATTGTTTTTGGGGGTTTACCTCTTATGATATGGAGAAAAAAGGCCAAATAAAATGTATTGTTTTGAGCTCATATCAGCCAATATTTTGGATATTGGCTGATATGTCTGTGGCCATTGCTAGCCGATATGAATCATATTGAATCCTAATAAAACTGATTTGGATTTTGAGTTAAACTCTAGTACCCAATAATTACTATAGCCTACAATCCATCCATTATGTTTTATTCATCTGAGTCTTCCACCCTCATCCCAAATTTATCGCTTCCTCATTTCCATTCTTTTCTCGGTGGCTTGATCTCGGGTAGTCGGGTTGGAAATGAAGCGATACCAACAACGAATCATCAAGGATGAGGCAAAAGTGACAAGAAGAAGACTTTGGTGGAGGAGAAGTTGAGGAAGATGAAGGAACCTTGTCAAAGACATGAAGAATTCTTTGATGCAACTGAAACCTAATTTACAAAGATGATTCATTCTTGCTTCCTTTGCTTAATTCGCTCATGTTATCAATTTCATTTTTAGTGTTTTCTTATTGTTCTATGAAGTCAAGTCTAATTTAGGATCTTCTGGATGCAATTAAATTTAGCTTGAATACTTAGTTGACTTGGTGAGCAGGATTCAGAAAAGCTAGTTGACTTGCATTGGATATCTAGTCGACTTGATATTAGAATCCGTAGTCTAATTTCAATTTCTTAATGCAAAAAAGTTTTTTTTATTTTAATGATTTTCTTTATCTGTAAGGCCTGTGATTTCAGTTTTGAAAGCAAAAGGTTTTTTTTTTTCATTTCTTTCTGTTTTGTACGACCTCAATTTCAATTTTGACTCTCTTTTTTACTTTTTCCTGATTTGTAAGGCCTCAGATTTCAGTTTTGAATGCAATTTTTATTCTGTTCCGATCTACGAGGGCTCTGATATTCAGTTTTGGATGCAAAGAATTTTTTAAAATGATTGTAACTTGTAACCAGATGATTTGTAAGTTGTAAGTTTCAAAACCAAAGGATAACTAGTTTCTGATTTTTTATTTCTATTTTTGTTTTTTGAAAATTCCAAAACCAAATGACTTATATTGATGGTTTGAAATATCGGAATTGATATTGGTATCGACCGGCAATTTTCGGTACTGAAATCTGCCATATCGGCTATCTAGTGATATCGGTTGCCGCATTTTTTTAAAAAAAATGGTTAAAAATATTTAAATTTTGTTTAGGTAATTAGCAACTTCTTGATATATTTTTGGGAATAATTGTTGGAGTTTTAATCCCATTTCAACAAAATATTAGAATACACAATAGTTGGTGCAAAAACATAATATATATAGATATGATTTACATGAATGTGCACAAATTATAAATAAAAAAATTCTAAGTACATCCAACTAGAACTAATTATTTTATTATAATTTTCCTAATAAACTAATATGTAAACAATAAGCACCTCCTTAAATAAACTAAGAAATTACAAATTTTTCCAACAAACTACTAAGAAATTAGTCCATTATAGTTAGAATTATACTAACTGATTTAATCTTTATGTTTTTTAATTGCTAAAAATGATAATTTTTTCACTAAAATTTTCCTAACAAAGTAACATGTAAATACTAAATACCAACTTAAGTAACATAAGCTTTAGTAAAAATTTTAAGAAATTATTAAAAAATTAACAAATTTTATATATTCTAACTAATTAAATCCTTATGTTTTTTTAATTGTTGAAATAACTAATTCATTAACTATTAACTAACAAAATAATTAAGTAAAAAGTAAACATGCATATTTATTTTAACAAACTATTAGATATTGTAGTGGTTAGGTTAGATCAGATAATTCATTAATTTATTAGATTTTTTTCTTCCAAACCAGTTAATGAAAAGTAAACAATTAACTAAATAATGTATTTACTATTTAATTCAAGACAAAACAAGATATTGTTATGGGTTTTGGGTTGAGTTATTTAGCTCAACCCGAAAACCCAATAATCCATTGTATATAAAACCCAATAAGGCAAGCGTTCTTATATCCCAAGTTTCCCAACCACAAAAAGGGTAAGAAAAGAAATAGAAAGAAAGATCGCGGAAAGAACCTACTTGCGATTGCTCCGAAACGCATCGAAACTCCCAACGATATCCTTCGACCAAGATTCGCCCAATGTCGAGCTCCCTACCCTCCGCACGCTGCTGATCTCCTCTTCCGTCATCTTTTCTCTTCCGATCTCGTCGATAGGACTCCAATTTGACCTCCCTCTCTCTTTCTTCTGATCTCCTCTCCTCTCTGCGGGTCTTCTAAGGTTCGTAATTTTTCTTTCTCTTTGAATTTGGGCCATAAATCCCTTGGGTCTCTATTTTCAAGGCCTAAAATTAGCCAGTATTCGCTGATTCGATTCAATTCCGACCGATTCCATTTCCTATGAGTGATTTTTCTCGATCTAGTAGGTCAATTCTGTATCAGTCTTGGCCGATTCCAATACGAATTGGTCAATTCGTATAGGAATCTGCCGAGATTTTGAACCATGCTTACATGTTACAAGCCTGAGACTTCAACTTAGACCGAGGATTTCATCTCTTTAATGTTTCTTATTTCATTCATTCAATTACAATAGTAAATGTCATGGTTTGAAATATCATGCGACATCAATATGTATACTGATATGTCCAATACAATCAAGAAAAGACAATCAATTATTGCCGTTTTTAATACAAAAAGGCCTGACTGACATCGATACCCAATTTTGAAATCTTCGCGAATACAACTTATCATGTTATAATTGAAAGTTTATTTTATGGTGCTTTGTGAATATATAGATTCATTGGCAAAATGCATCCATGTTATAACATTTTCATTAGGTAGATGACATCTAGGATATTACAAACTATATATATTGTGTGTGTATTGCCCGATATTGATATCTTCTCTCTAAGAAATCATCTGATATGGCAAACCCGCACCCCATATGAACTAGTTATTCAATATTTAATATTTTGACATTCAAGGGCAAGCCTATATGCTATGTAGCATAGACACTTCTATCATGAATCCGTGTCGTATCCGAAACGTGTCCGACACGCTTCTCGTGTGTATTTTTTAAAGAATTTACCACGTGGTCGGCCATTTCAATATTGCCATGTCCGTGCAACATAGCCTATATGGAGCCAAGTGCGGACATGCACCTATATTAGATATTACAGAATTTAAGTGCAAGGATGACATCCTCCTTATTATTTTTTTCCTTTAATTGGAAGATGCTCTAAAAGATTACAAAAGAATATTAAATTAATTGATTGACAAACGTCAACAGTATAATTAAAAAGAAAGAAACAATTTTTGACCACATATATCCTAGTGATTCAATAAGTTTTATTGGAATATTGAAAAAGAACAAAGGTGCTAACATAGAAAATAGTATATTCGCTTAGCAGTCTCCCATTATCTTCTATTTTTAACATCTACCCTCTTTTCTTTTCTTGTATATATAATCATTCGTTGCTTTAATTGTATTCATTTTCCCCATTTTATCTAGAAAATACCTTATGTCGATTATATGGTTTTTTCCGACATGCAAGAGGTCGACTCGTTCATGCCTGCAATTTCACATCAACACTGGGTTGACTTGCATGTTGTTGCCTTATCAACATTTGTTTGTATAGTCAGCGTATCTCGCAATGATACAACGACCCTTAAATTTGCGCAATCATTGGAGTGACTACAATAATGCGCCGTTCTTCGTGCTTACACAACACGACATGCATGTCTTGCCAAATTCGTCAGCCACAGTTATTTGGGACAATTGTCACAACAACCGAGTCTAAGAAAAAATATCCGAGAATAAAGAAAATGGATGTGAGGCAGTACCTTCCGCCATTTTCACAAGAGGTGAAGGAGCAAACTCTAGAGTTCAAAAATCAAGAGACAAAAAAGAGTTGAAAATTTAGATTCTTCTATTGGAAAGATTAACGAGATGCGTTTTATTCGGGGAGGAGTAGAGAGATTTTCTTGTGGCAGAATAAAAGAAAAGAGAAACATATTATCAATTTTGTAAGGTTGAAAAGACGATTAATTGTAGTAATAGTTTCTTGAAGATTGATGTGGTTAGGAGCAAGGATATGGAGGTAGAGGAAGAGGCCGTGACCATATCTAAGGATGCATCAGTTCACAAAAGAGACGCATGAAAAAGATGAAGTTTGTTTGGTGTGATCATTAGTGAAAACATGATGCATGACTTGTCATTTCGAGTAAAATAAGATTTTTAACCTTTTTGGGTAGTTTTATTATTTTAGTGGCGTTAGTTTTATTATTCCAAATTAGTGATGGTTGTATGGTAAGAGCGTGCTACGAGTCAATTGTGAGAAGTTCATTTTATGTAACTATTAAAACAATCTAGTTTTCTTCAATGTTTCTAAATATTTGATTAGTGCTAAGTGGTTCATGATTGGTAATTAGAAAATTGTGGTGTTTAAAGGTTCTTTATGATTGTTTTTCTTTTCTTCTAACCTGTTAATACCACCATTTTCCAATTACAAAATATGTTCAACTTACTACTAATCAAATATTTAGAAGCATTGGAAAAGACTAGATTGTTTTAAAAGGACTTGGACTTTTACAATTGACTTGTAACACCCTTTTATCATTCACCCCTCATTTGTTTGGAAAATACCAATGACTCTTAAATAATAAATCTATCTAAAAAAAATTCTTATTTTACTACTATTGAAATTACAAGCAATGCATCATGCTTTCACCTATGACCACACGGAAAAATTCACTTCTTTCATGGAGCTCTTCTCGTGGATTGATGAACCTTAGATGAGGTCACAACTTCCTCCTTTGTCTCCATATTGTTGCTTTTGACACATCAATGATCACGAAACTATTACCAACATTGGTCGTCTTTTCAGCCTTACAAAATTTGATAATATGTTTCTATTCTATCTTCTTTTGCTCCAGAAATTCTCGTCACCCCTCTCCCATAGTAGGATGTAAACTCTTGAATCTTTCAAGTAAGAGTATCTAAATTTTTGTATCTTCTGTCTCGTGATCTTTGAACCCTAGAGTAAGCTCCTTCGCATCTTTGGACAATAGAGGAAGCTACCGTTTCATGTCCAGTTGCTTTATCCTTAGATATTTGATAAATATAACAGTTTTCTCAAGCACCTTTGTGGTTGACGGGTTTGGCATGTCAGGCATGATGTATTTTGCATGCATGAAGAACTATGTGCCATCGTTGTTGCTACAAAAGTTGCATAAATTTAAGCATTATATCATCGGGGATATTTTAACTACAAAACACATGCTGGCAAGGCAATAACATGCGAGTCAAGCCAATGTTGACTTTGACATTTTTAGATAATATTCCTTTAGTTTAGGTGTTTGTTGTCCATCAAACATATTTTCTTGAGTACTAATTTAGATGGCAAGGTTTGAAAATTGATCATTAAACGTCTGAGGTTCAAGTCTTGGTTATGCCTTCTTGTTCTCATTTTTCTTCATTTTTTTTTGCTTACCGATACAAAGCAAATTTTTAATGATTCTTGACTAAACTACAATTACTCTTAAAGGAAAATAGAAAACATGTGCACATTTTCTTGTCCCCCCTCTATTTTTTCCCTATCTTTTATTTTTTTTCATAATTCTAGTTTATTTAATTATTGTCCTACTATAATTAAAACTCTCATATCTTAGAAACTTTCCCTCTGTATAACTTTTTGTTTCTATTTCCCCTAAATTGTAACTATTAAATTATGGAAACTCTCTTTTCTCATTCTTTTCTAAAATCTATACATAAAAAACATTTCTCTCTGTTTACCAAAAGAGAAAAAACGAGAAGAAACTTTTACATCAATAAGTCCTCATCTCTTTCTCTACTTACAGATGAACTTGTAATCCTAATTAGGCAACCATAGAGGGGGATAAATAGGGTTAAAAATTGCAAGTTATTAATGTTTGATGCTACAGAGCAATTTGTTTGTTTGGGGGGGGGGGATCAAATGGGGTTAAGTGCAAATTATTAATGTTCGATGCTAGCACAGGTAGTTCAATTGTGGAGCTGTATCGTGTCGGATGCATGTCGGACGCGCGTATTGGAAACAATCTTCTAGTTTCTATGTACTTCTGAGAATTTGTTGTGTATCCATGTGTTGTGTTCTGTCCATGTCAATGTGCCTGTGGCATTGCAACATAGGCTCGATGCAATGTAATGCAAGTTAATGCAATGATAATTTCCTTACACCAAGATTCTTCGCATTCACTGGAACCAGAGCGATCTCCCACTCCTTAAAGCAAAGTCCAAGCCTGAGTATAATCCTCAAAAGAGTATAAGAAACTCCACTCCTTACAGCGAAGTCCAAACAGAGTATAATCCTCAAAAGAGTTTTAGAAACTCCACTGCAGAAGATATACTTAAGAATATATTTACAAACGAAAACTAAAAGAGAACAGAAAAAATGCTACTTGAGTGAGGCTCAAGAAAGTGGTAAGCACAAGTTTCAGTACTGATTTTAGCTTTGGTATTGCTCCCAGAACTTTGATTCCGGGGCAAAAAAAAGAGAGAAGAAAAACAGTTTTTTGGATACTTTGCTTGGTCCAAAATTAGAAAACCTACTTCTAGAAGGCATTTCATTAGAAAAAGAGTTTCTACACAGCATTTTTTTGTGAGAATAGAGTTCATCCACAAACCGTTTCCGTTAGAACCTGTTCATATCCGTTAGAACATAGAATATGACGAAAATCGATATTAAAAACCTATATTTGGACTGGTAATTTAAATTAAAGCTCCCTAGAGCATTTGTCTAAACTAAAGCAAAAAACCTTCTCAAATGGCAAGCAGTGGTAATCTTAAAAGGGTCTAAGAGTAATGTAGGTTTGTCTAAATCTTGGGTCTAAATTTGGGTGGAGGTCATATGTGATGAAGGCATCACGCCGCTGAGACATTCGACCGAGTCTATTCAAGATCCAAAAAATGATGTGTCACATTTCTTTGGTTTTAGCTATTTTATTGTTTAGTTTATTTGCTTTTAGTAGTGATTCTTTTATGTGGGCGTTTAATACCACATCAGTTATTTCTTAGAAGTACTCTTTTTTGTAAAGTCTATAAAAATGCTCCAAGACTTCTTTTTGAATTATTATTGAATGATTAAAATTTTCACAAAATTTTCAATTAAATTCTTGAATTTCTTTGCTCTTGAGTTTTAGGTGTGAAGCCGTAAGTGGTGTGAAGCCCAAAACTTTCTCTTGTTCTCTAATTTCAAATTTTAAACCCTAGTTCTGGTTTGAAGGTGATTGCAATCTAAGTTGTGTTACATCAATTTTGTATGAGAGCTTTGGCCTCAATTCCCTTCAAATCTTCTCGCTTCTCCAAAACCTTAGATCTAGATCTCTAGATCTATTTCAAAGAAAAAGAGAAATATATATATAAAAAAGAGTATTGTTCGTCTCCCCCCTCCTCAACTTGAAAACCCCAACCCAAGTTTTTATTTCCTCCCACCGCCCTCTTCCACCATCATCACCGGTCGAATCTGCCCTCCAGATCTCACCACCCCCCCATCACCTCCGCCACCATCATCATCACCACCGTCCACTACCACATCTCCACCAACATCACCGCCGCCACCATCATTGCCACAAACCACCACCATCCATCGCCCCCTTGTCGTCGATCTGATCACGAGCCAAGATCTACCCTTTGTCCTCATCGTCACTGAGGCCTCGTCGTCGTCCAAAGCTCGCCATTGCGCCTTCATCGCTTTCAGAACTGTCAGCGCTTCCACCACCAGTAGCAGGTGAAGCTCCATTACGATCTTCGCCTTCTCCATCATCTTTAACCTCCAGATGCAGACCTTGTAACCATTGACTGCATCCTTCAGGCAACGTCGCCGCCTTCAGCCGACGCCCAAAGCCTCGCCAACATCAGATCAGAGCTTCTCCGACCTCCCCGACGTCACCCAAGCCTCGCTGGACCTTCCCTGTCGTCATCGAGCTCTCGGCGGCTCCCTGAGCCTCCGAGCTTATCCACTCAGGTGAGAAACTGATCAGGTCGATCGAACTTAATCTGATCAGATCGGGTCAGATCCAACCGAGCCCGACCCTATCTGACTTGAACCAAGACAACTCAGACTGAGTTGACTCGGTGATCCAGTTCAGCATAAGAGCAGCAACTCAACAACATTCTGGAGGCTGTTTCTTGCTCGTTTCAAGCCCGAATCGAGCCGTTTTTGACAAGGTTCTAAATATCGGATATCGGGATCGTATCGGATGGGGTTTTTTCATATCGGATATCGGGGGAGATATCGGGAATACGCACGCATATCAGGCGTTCATATCAAATACTATATATAATGAATTATTGATAACTTCAAGTTGGTTTAGTGTCATAGATATCATCTACCTAATAAAACTGATGTAATATGCATGCAAAGACAGTAAAAAATAATGTATATTTACACGCAGTCATGCAATAAATAAGTTATTTCATATCGGGCGATATATCGGGCGACTTATTGGCCGATATTTCAAATATCGGCCATTTTTTTTGTTACAAACGATATGGCGAACGATTTTCCCATATCGTATCGACAACAGGTAAAAAAAGGGATATCGGACGATATCTCCACCGATATTTAAAACAAGGGTTTTTGAAGCAGCAGATTCGTGACGATTAATACTACACGTCTACAACCGTCACATATAGGTTTGAGTTTCGGTCGCCTCCCAGTAATCGTTGAAGTTTTTGTTCAGTACTTTTTGCCCATCCATCAAGTATGCGCAAAATAGACGGCCTAAGCATATTACTTAAATCTATGTTTTTAGACATACAAATTCTCGATCCAATCATTTTATCATGATCTAAACATTTGAAAACCCTAGCACACCATTTTTTGTTATATTTTAAATGTTCTACACTGTTCAGTGTTCTAAAAAAAGGTTTAAGCGGTCGATTAATCGTCCGCTTAAATGTTTTCGCCTGAAACCGAGCAGAACTTGAAGAAAGCGGTCCGATTACTCAGTCAGGTGATTAATTCGCTTAAGCGATGATTAAGCGTCTAATCGGTGATTAATTAGCGTTCGTTTAAACGTTATTCAATTATTTTCTAAATGTATTCGAATTTTGAATCCGTTAAGCTAATTGAACTCAAACCCGATCCAATAATTGAGGATATAAATTGTCACGTGTTGGAGAACTAGGGCTCGCGAGCCCTAATATCCGCATCCTTGATTCTCCTGCGGCGACGACGAAGCTCCCGAATCTCACGAAGAAGCTCTCGATGCTCACTGCGACGAGACGACAAAGGTCCCGAAGTCCTAATTTTATCTGAACCTCTCGAAGCTCACGGCGGCGACGATCCTCCTAGGAAATTAGAGCTCCCAAAGCTCGACGACGAAGAAGTTCACAAAGCGTTAATCCTCCTATGGCGAACTCTCCTTTCGACAACGACCTTCCCTTGCGGTTGATCCTCCCACT
Source organism: Agave tequilana (assembly GCA_038442645.1). Classification (NCBI taxonomy): domain Eukaryota; kingdom Viridiplantae; phylum Streptophyta; class Magnoliopsida; order Asparagales; family Asparagaceae; genus Agave; species Agave tequilana. Next base: position 22,335 of record JAVJIF010009116.1, on the reverse strand, counting down.
GTGACCTCCCTCTTTGTCGACAAAGATATCCCTTTGTGATTAGCTCTCTGGTCAGCAGCAAAGCTTCAACGATGACCTTCTTATGCGTCAACGACGACCTTCCCTTGGTTAGCTCTCTCTCCCCCATCGCGTGCACGTATTTTGTCCAAGTTCTTACCAATGGTCTTTGTTTCTTTTAATAGGCTGATGAGTGCCTCAAGCGTGAGTAGGATAGAGTTGCATCTAATAGTGAACTAAAGTTATTGGAAGTATGTTGCTTTTTGAAAGAAATACATATATTTGTTCATTTAAAAAGCATTTTTTAACTATAGTTGTTGGAGGAGGTACATTGATGTACTTCGAACTGATTGTCATTGTTGCTTTTAAATTCTTCTTTTTTCTAGCAATTTAATTTTTCAAGTTATGTTTACTATATCTTTTATGCTTTTTTAGAGTTTATAGAACTCATATTTCCATGTTTTAAGTATTATCATATTATTATATATTAAAATAATAATAAAACGTGTAATCCGTTTAATCACTATTTAAACCGTTTAAGCATTATGCGCTCCCGGACCGCGCGCGCACTGAAACCGCTTTTTAGAACATTGACACTGTTAAACTAAACAACTCACTATTTTGGCCGTCTATTTTTCGCCTACTTCATGGATGGGCAAAAATTATTTAAAATACATGATTTTTAATTTTAGTTACTTGAAATAATGTAGATGAACTTCGACAGAGTGAATCTTCTATTCAGATGTCATAGGTTTGTATTTGAGTGGGAATGATTCAGCCTCAAATCCTGGAGTGACACAAGTCTATATATATAGACACACACACATATGTATACACACATACACTTGAGTGCATGCGGAAGGATTCGAGCCCGAATTCTTTTCACTCAAACTCAATTTCATGATATTCAAATACAAGAATAACTCCGTTGAAGTTGATATATATTGTTTAAAGTAACTAAAAATAAAAAATCAAGTGTTTTGAATACTTTTGGCCCACCATCAAGGCACAAAATGGACGTCTGAAAATATCATTTTACTTATATCTATGACTTTAGACATAAATTCCTGATCCGATTATTTGATTATGATCTAAACATTAAAAAAACCCCACACATCAATTTTTTAGGTTTCAAATATTATGCATTGTTAAACTAACCAACTCACTATTTCGGCCGTTTATTTTGCGCTTACTTGATGGACGGGCAAAAAATATTAAAAACACTTGATTTTTGATTTTAATTACTTTAAAAATAATGTAGATCAATTTTAACGGAGTAGATCTTGTATTTGAATGTCGTAAGATTGAGTTTGAGTGGGAAGGATTCGGGCTCGAATCCTTCCGCATGTACCTAAAGTCTCTCTCTCTATATGTATGTATATAGATATACTTGTGTAGTTCCGGAAGGATTTGTGACGCCCCGATCTCGCGGGTACGGAGATGTTACTGCGACGTATATAGCAGGGCGGAAATACCCTCACATATATACGCTAAGCACCAGTATAAGCAAGAATCAGAGTACGAAAGTACGCGGTGCATTATCAGTGTTCTAAATGTCGGCCGACATTTCGTTTTCAAGCCCTCACCGCCACGACATCCCCACCCGCATTTGAAATGGCGTTTTGAAAAATGTCGGCCGACATTTCGGGAAAAATCCGATATATCGGCCGATATTTTCCCGAAATGTCGGCCAACATTTCGGGAAAAACCCATTATGTTGATTGATCTTGAAAGTTGGAGCAACTGAGAAATTTTAACAATGGATTAGTGAATATATTCAAAATGTTTAAGTTAAGAATAACTATCCTAAACATATTTATGTAGTTTTGCATAAGTTGTGTATGTATTGCTTTGATAAGAATTTTAAAATTACATTGTTTAAGACATCTAGGATATATATTTGTTATCCGTCATGACGTTCGAAATTTACTAGATGGCCCCGAAATATCTCCGAAATCCGAAATCCGACATCCGATTACGACATCCGACATTTCCCTGATATCCGACATTTAAAACACTGTGCATTATACATTCCAACATATGAGTACAATTACAAAATTATCACAGGATGTGACAGAATATTACAAGGATATTACATCACCGATAGGCGCAAAAGTAAAAATTACATTAGATATACAAGTATGAACTGTATAAAAGATGCTCACGAGTTACACGAGAGCCGAGCAGAGGGGGCCTGGAAGAAATGGACATCAGACGGTCAACCACTGATTCACTACGCTATGTTGCGCAACTCTGATCAACAGGAAGTCCATCACGGTCCATGCTCCGAGATCTGGACATGCAGCTTCAAGGTTGTCAGAAGCAACCCAACGAGTGGTAAGATGAGTGCCAAGTGGCGTGCAAAAATAGGCACACGTGTACATGATCAAGTGAAGTGGTCCAAGCATGCAAGTACAGGCATTAACCTTTAAACATGAAGGGAAATCATGAAATCAGTGAAAAATTCAGAATCAAGGTAGCACACGTGTAACGATAAACCTGATAGAGAAAACATGTATCGAAAATCGTGTCGTGAGCATAAACACTCACAAACATGTAATGAGACATCAAGTAATGCGTTAAATACAAGTGTGAACAAAACCAATTGTATAAGCTTAGACTTTGGATTCATGAGACTGATATGTTGAGGGGATAAGCCAAACAAGGAAAACCTCATATATATACACCATATATCTCATTTCACCATAATCTGAGTTCATACAACTCGAGTTGCCCCAAAGTAACAGAATGTCAGGAATAATTACTGTGTCAAAGAAATCATTTACAAGAGACGGGTAGGATAACTTAATTATACAATAGTAATCATGTCGCCTGTTATTCTAATCATTTTCTTTCAGTGTCCCATACCACTGGAAGTTCATACCGGGTATGTACTCTAGTAGAACTCAACCTGAACTCTGATATACGAATATCATCATTCAGATGAGAAAGTGATTCAATAACACTCGTTACTGAGTTTATTATTATTTGGTAATTAAGTTATATCAAGGGCAGAGTCAGGTGTTGTGTACTAAAACATGCAAGTACAAGCCGGTGAACCAGAGGATAGGAAATTCAGTGCAGTAATTTAGAAATCATATATAATAAAGTAAAGTGTCAACTCAAGTCATATTACATGAATAAGTGGATTATAACAGTATAGTAGGACACAAGCAAGAGTGGGCAAAACTAGTTGGACAACCCAGTATACGATTTTATGAGACTAGTACGTCGAAGGAATAATCTAAATAAGGAAACCCTCACATATATATCTTATGTCTCATGTCACCGTTGCCTGAGTTCATGTAACCCGAATTGCAAAATGAATAACGAATTAGCATCTTATTATTATTGCTCGTCCGATCCATATATATCTAGGTATGTGTTCTGGTGTACAACTCAACACACATATATCCATTTATGAGTAAGTCGAGATTGGTTATTGGAAACTGATGAAGAACTGATGGATCATATTTATAGTTGGTCTCGCCTCTGCCTAGGACAACCACCCATGTGATTGACTCTTGCTTCCGAGTACTTATATTACGCCTCACACGACACTTCATCGGGGACTTATATCACGCCCCACACGATACTTCTGTATAATAATCCACCATTATAAATACGACATTACACCGGCATCCATTGGTTTCCTCTGACCCGATGTAAGTTATCTTTTTTATAGTTTATTACATAATTATCAGTGTAGGGAAATGAGCAGGAGCATGACAGGAGTACATGTTGTACTGGAGTATATCAGGATATCAGTTGTTACATTCTCGCAATATGATAATTATAAGTTAAAATGTTAAGCATGGCAGGTGCAGGTAATTACATGTAGGTATCAGGAATTATATGATAACATACAGGTATCAGGTGATAACAGGCAGGTGTTCGGTGTCAAGTGATAGCACGCCAAGTGATAAGCAAAGCAAATATTAACTGTCGAATAATACGATATAGAAAAACGGTATCGATACAGGAGATCAGTATGAATACCAGAAAACAAATAGTTGTTTGAAAAACTGTATAAGTAAAGATTTCAAACTCTTTGTGGCGTCCCGATTCCGCGGGTACGGAGACGTCACTGCGACGTATATACGCAGGTCGAAAATACCCTCACGTATATACGCTAAGCATTAGTACAAGCAAGAATCAGAGGCGGAAGCACAATGGTAATATACATTCCAACACAAAATAGTACAAGTACATGATTATCACAGAAAGCGATACAATATTACATGAATATTACATCACTAGAAAATACAAGAGTATATAATGCGAGGAGATGTATAAAAGCTGAGAGGTGCTCACGAGCAGTAAGAGGAACCTCGAGAGCCAAACATGAGAAAAGCTGGGAGGAAGAACTACGACGATGTCTGAGCTTCTGCTGCACTCCGATCACCACGGAAGGATCCGCTGCGCACTCTGATCAGTTACAACCAAGCCACCAAGGTCCAGACTCCAGGATCTGAACATGAAAATCCAGGGTTATCAGATGCAACCCGCGAAGATGCAACCCGCGAGTACATATACTAAAGCCAGGTGGCGTGCATAACAGATACATGTGTACAGGAAATGTGTATCGTGAATATAAGCACATATGAACATGAAATGAGACAGTAAGTAAAGTAACCACAGGAAAATCAGTTATATAAGCTCACATTACCGATCGGTGAGATTAGTACGTCGAAGGAATAATCCAAATAAGGAAACCCTCATATATATACCCTATACCTCACGTCACTGTAATCTGAGTTTATATAATCTGTCTTTGCCTTCACAATAATATAATAATGAAACAGTATGGAAGCAATCAAGTAAATCCTACAAGATAGCACATGTCTAAGTGGTGAGTAGTATAGCTAGTCATATATCAGGAGCATGTTATTATTAAGTTATTAAGACTCATCTGATTTGTATACATCGGTATGTGTCCCATCCCACATACCTTGGCATACAGACCAGAGAGTAAGTTATTGGAAATTGATGGAGATCGACGAACCATGCTTAGAATGGGTCCCGTACATGCCCGGGACAACGGTCAAGGAGTATCCGGTGCTGAGCCGGAACGTACCGCTAGGTACCGGGACTTATTGTACGCCCGAACAGGAATAGGATGTCACCGCTCCCACAGGAATAGGCCCAGGGGCTTATGGTACAACCGACAGGCAAGGGAGTAGGGGTGCCAGTACACCCCACGAAAGCGGCTGGTGGCCTCCAGGTCGAATCCAAGTATATGGCCGCGCGACACTATAAGACCATCATAAACATGGAGACTATATCGGTACTCATCAGTTTCTCCCATCCCGGTGTAAGTTATCTAATTATTTAGAATTTATCCAGTGATAATGTCCACAATGTGTTCATAGTAATCCTATATTCATAGTTATCCTATTACGGGGATCAACAGGAGTATAGTATCAGGAGTAATATCAGGAGCCTCCCTATTTCAGGGGTTCAAGTATACAGGAGTTCAGGAGTACAGGAGTTCAAGAGTACCAAATGTCTGGTAATAATATAATAATCATGCTAAGTCCCCAAAAAAGTGATAGTTATGAATATGCCATATAATATACAGGTATCAGGGGTGGTAGTGTCAGTCAAGGGTCACGATGTCAAGTCAATGTACTTGTACCACATGAAAGCATATCAAGTAAGGGTTAGCATGTGTCATATACCGGGGGTCAGGATCAGGTATCAAATATATTAAGTACCGGTGTAAATACTGAGTGCCAGTGTAAATACCGAGTGCCGGAATCATAAATCATATATCAAGTGTAACATGCCAAGTGTCGGTGTAAATACCGAGTGCCGGAGTCATAAATCATATATCAAGTGTAACATGCCAAGCGTCGGTGTAAATACTGAGTGCCGGTGTAAATACCGAGTGCCGGAGTCATAAATCATATATCAAGTGTAACATGCCAAGTGTCAGGTAAATATCGAGTACAACATATATTAATTCGCATAGCATGGTATCATGTACTAAAACTACGGTAGCAAGTGCTAGGCTTGTTAAAATATATCAATATCATGCTATAAATACAAGAGCGTTTAGTGTATTAAAAAGCACTCGCCTGAAACCGAGACGAAATACCGGTTAAAAATCCGGGGAATCAGCGAACCGTACGTGCAAGCCACTAGCCCATAGTTATATTAAAATATATAAATATAAAATATATATAAATATTGGAGAGGGAGTGAGAGAGGAGAGAGAGAGAAAGTTGTAGGAAGGAGAGAGAGAAAGAGAGAGAAAATAGGGTATTTTTAGGAATAAATTTGGAATTAAAAGGGAAGGGGTATTGGGTGTAATTATAGGGAAGTAATTTGAGGGATGAGGTGGAGGGTATTTTAGAGAAGTGGAAAGTTGGTGTTTATTTAGGGAAAAAAAGAGAAAAGAAAAGAAAGAAAGAATGAAGAAGGAAAGAAGAAAGAAAGAAAGAAAAGAAAAATAGAGGGGAGGGGGAGGCGGCCGGCCACCGCCGGCGGCCTGGCGGCGGCGGCGCCGCCGCCGGGGAGGTGGGCGGCGCGCGCGCACCGGGAAGGAGAGGAGGGAGTGGTTTGGTTGTTGTTTGGAGGAGATGGTGGTGGTGGTTGTTGTGGTGGTGGTTGGTGGTGATTGGTGGTGATAGGGAGTTGGAGGAGGAGGAGGAGGTGATGATGGGGTGGTTGGAGTGGTGAATTTGGTGGAGGTGGTGGTGAATTTTGGAGGAGGAAGGGAGGTGGTGGTGATAGTTTTTGATGAAATTGGAGAAGGTGGGGAGTTGGTGGAGGTTGAAGGAGGTGGTGGAGTGGAGAGGGGGTGTGGGGGGAGTGGATGGCCGGCCTAGGGGCGGCCGGCGGCGGCGGCGGTGATGGTGGAGGCGGCGACCATGGGTTGGGTGCGTTGGGTTTGTTTTTGGTTGAAGAAGTTTTGAAATTGAAATGGGAATGGAAAGGAGAAGGAAGATGGAAGGAGATTTAATGGGGAGGAGAAGAAAATGTAATAATGAAATGGGGGGAAAAGAGAGGGGCAGCAGCAGCAGGGGAGCAGGTGGCTGGGCTGCGGCTGCGCTGTGGCAGGGGGCGGTTGCAGAGTGGGGGAAAGTCAAAGGAAAAAAGAAAAGAAAGAAAAGGAAAGAAAATAAGGGAAAAGGAAAAAAAATAAGGAAAAAGAAAAGAAATTAGTAAAAAAATTCTATTATTAAATTATTAATGTGTTAAAATATCTGGGAGTATAAAGTAGGGGAGTAGACAAGGAAAAAGCAAGAAAAGAAATTATCGGTAAAAATATTATTATTTTAATAGGGCGAAAATTCGACTGTTTCAGAAACGTTTCGAGAAATTCTCAAAAATAGCAAATATTATTTTAAGATACTTGGTGAAATCGGATTTGAGAAATTCAATGTAATTTTTAAATTAAAAATCCTGAAACCTTCCGGCGGTACCGGCCGACACCAGAATCGGTGAAATTTTGATAAATTTAAAAAAATCCCAAAAAATGTATTTAAATAGAAAATGAAATTCTAAGAAGTACTGTGAAAACCGTTTTTGAAAATTCAATCCCATTTGAAAACTAAAAATTCGGAAATCAGCCAGCGATGCCAACCGACACCGGTTTTGGAGATTTTGCAGAAAAATTCTGAAAAATTTCAGAAAATCATGAAAAATCTAAAATATTAGAAAACAGTGTCTGAAATTGAAATCGGTCAAATCAGACTATCATAAAGTCAAATTGGGCTACTGGCTAGTATCGGGTTCCCGGTCCGGGTCAAGGCTTACTCTAGGTCTGAGAATCCAGATCCGATACACAATAACATAAGTAATCACAACCCATGAACACATACAGGAAGAAAATTGAGCAATACGGTCGAAAAAATTCGGGACACGTATCTGGGTACGTATCCCGAGAACGGGGTGCTACACTCTTCACAGTCATAATTATAATAATAAATAGATTAAGCTATTAAATAGTGGAGCTGAGCAAAGCGGGAGCGTATCAGGGCATATAACAATAATAATAATAATTAAATAATAAAGTGAACAACCAAGCGGAGCTAAGCAAAGCTGGAGCGAAGCTAGCGTACAGTGCTAGATGTCTTCATGCTCGGCATGATTACCGCTCGCGGCACAGCTGAACGCACACGCGGAGTGAGCGTATGAACTCTATGCTACCATACGCGGTGAAGCCGCGCACACGACGTAACTACGCTCGAACAGAGTTAGCGGTAAAGTGTTGAACGCTAGGCTAGCCTACCAATGCGGAGCATGAGAGACCCAGAGGGTCTAAGCGCACCCCTTGCAGCTACCATGAAACCCAGAGGGTGCAGGGCACATTGCTCATTGGGTAGCCTGGGAAGTGGGCTGTACGAGAGCCCGAAGGATAAACATAGCCCGAAGACTAAGTGGGTATCTGCATAAAATATTAGTACCACATAAGCACACATATAATGACAAATAATAATCAACAGCGCTGGGCGCTAAATGAGAGACTGTAAATGGTCTAAGCGCACTCCTTGCAGGTACCACGAAACCTAGAAGGTAAAGGGCACAGTGCTTATTGGGTAGCTCAGGCAGTAGGCTATACAAAGGTACCTGCACGAGGGTTAGTACCAACACAAGCACAAATATAATATCGTCTACACTATTACAGGCATCAGTCCACATAATGCAGTACATATCACTGATATACATACATAGTTCACAATACAATCACAACAATCCCAAAGTACAATATATGAACTCAAAAATACAATAAAATACCTGTCGAATACCCAAACAAAGCGAGATCACTCGTCTATAAATCTTCAGAAACACTGCGAAATCCCGGAACACTAGAAACACGTGCACACGTGCCACCAATATATATTAAAATATATATTATTTTTGGAGAGAGAGGAGAGAGAAAGAGAGGAATAAGGAGAGAGTTGCGGGAGAGAGGCTCTCGGCCAGGTGGGGCCCAAGTAAGAGAGCATGGGGGGAGAGAGAGAGATAGAAGAGTCAAGAGAGAGATAGAAAAGGGAGAAAAGAGGGGGCAACACCCCAACCTGCTCACGCAGCCCAGGGGCCGTGTCTGGCCTGGCCGCGGGCGGCGGCCACCCGGCACTGGCCTGCCAATGGCTAGCGCCGACCGACCAGAGGAGATGAGGAGAGGGATAGGTGGTGTGTGGTTTTGTTGCTGGAGAAGATGATGAAGTTAAGGATAATGATGGAGATGATGATGGTTGATGGGAGTGGTGGCAGGTGTGGTGATCTTGGTGGAGGAAGGTGATGGTGGAGAGGTGGTGGAAGTGGTGGAGAGGGGGTTGAAGGTGGTGATGATGTTGAAGATAGAGATGTTGGTGATTGGAGAGGAGGTGGAGGGAGTTTAGAGGGAGAGGGTGGTCGGATCTGGGTCGCCGCTTGCCAAGGGACGTCACCGGTGTCGGGTCGGAGGAGGTGGAGGCACGGCAGGTGGTGATGGTGAGGGAAGAGGGAAGGAGTAAGAGAGAGAAAGTGTGTGGAATTAGAGTGTGTATTAGAGAGAGTGGAGAATTAGAGGGGGAGATTGGAGGAGGGAGAGAATTTGAGAGGGGGTGGGGAGAGTTCAGCGTCGCTGGCCTAGGAGAATAGAAGAAGAAAGATTAAAGAAAAAGAAAGAAGAAAGAAAAGAAAGGAATGAGGAGGAAAGTAGTGGAAGGGTGTGGAAGGAAAAAGAAAAAGGAAAAAAGAAAAAGTAAGGAAAAAGGAAAAGGGAAAAGAAAAAGAAATGGAGAGGGAAAAATAAAATATGTATGGAAATTCCCGGGCAAAGTTATGGATGCAGGAAAACACCGGAAACACTTGAAAATAAAGTAATTCGAAAATGTTCTAAAAAATTCTCTAAAATAGAAAATATTATATTTAGGTACATGGTGAAATCAGATTTAAGAAATTCAATTATGTTTTCAAATTAAAAATTCTGAAATTAACCGACGATACCGGTTGACACCAAACTGGTCGAATTTTGATAAATTCAGAAAATTTTTCAAGAAAGCATTAAGATAGAAAATACGATCTTGAGAAACAATATGAAAGTAGTTTCTAGAAATTCAATTCTATTTGTAAATTAAAAATCCGAGAATCGATTATCGATACATGTCGATACTGATTTTGAAGATTTTGCAGGATAATTTAGAAAATTTTCAAAAAATCATGAAAAATCTAAAATATTAAAAAACAGTGTTTGAAACTGAAACGGTCAAATCTGGCTACCAGAAAGATTATATCGAGCAGTATACTGGGATCGGGTCCCTAGTTCAGATTAGGGCACTCTGAGTCTGAAAATTCGGAACCGATACAAAACGATGATATCAATAATCATAAAATAAAAATAAATACGGGGAGATAAGTAGGAAAATATGATCGAAAAATCAGAACACGTATCTGAGTACGTATTCCGGGAACGGGGTTTTACAGGATTCGAGCCCGAATCTTTTCCACTCAAATGCCAACATCCGACATTCAAATAAAAGATTCACTCTGTTGAAGTTGATCTATATTATTTAAAGTAATTAAAAATCAAGTGTTTTGAATATTTTTTGCCCATCCATCAAGCGACGCAAAATAGATGGCCGAAAGTAGTGAGTTGGTTAGATCTATGTCTTTGGACATACAAACTCGATCCGGCCATTTGATCATGATCTAAACATTTACAAACCCCTACAAATTAATTTTTGCTAGGTTTTAAATGTTCTACACCGTTAAACTAACCAACTCACTATTTAGGCCGTCCGTTTTTTTCCTACTTGATGCATGGGCAAAAAGTGTTTGAAATACTTTATTTTTGGTTTATAGATACTTGAATAATATAGATCAACTTCAACGGAATGAATCTTGTATCCGGATGATGTATAGTTGTATTTGAGTGAGAAGGATTTGGGCTCGAATCCTTCAAGAACTACACAAGTCTCTCTCTCTCTCTCTCTCTCTCTCTCTCTCTCTCTCTCTATATATATATATATATATATATATATATATATATATATATATATATATATATATATATATATATATATATATAAACACACACACACGCGCACACACACACACACCTGCGCAAAATAAATACTTAGACCTGCCATAATGCTTATATGCCTGCCTGAGTAAAGGATGAATTAGTGAAACACTACTCGTCTAAAAGGTTGTTGCCGTCAATCATTTGCATTGAAGGATGATTTGCTATTTTTTGTTCTCTTACTTGGTGCATACTCTTATATAGCCAGGCTCTGTTCATGCCCTATGATCACAAAAATGGTACACCAGAGGGATTCACATCAAAGTTGATGAAATCTATGCTTGTAGACCTGAACCATCATCACTTCCAAAACAGATGCGAAGTTGGGTCCGGTGGCGGTGCTGTTGGGTTCGTACAGTAACCATTGTGATCTTATTTATAAGAAATCAAATGAGACCAAAAGAATATGAGTCTCCTCTGAACTATAATTTTCAGGTACTTTGCACATGGGACTACGACAGACTACATGTATGATGTCGCCAAGGTGCCATTGTCTTTCACTTTTGAGGTCAGTTTTGCTGCTACCTATGCTAAGTATCATTTACAGCCTTGCGTCGAGGTGTTTACTTATATTTTGAACAGATATATGGCGACACTTCAGCTTCTTCCAATGACTGCTTTAAGATGTTTAATCCAGTTGATACTGCCACTTTCAAGGTACATAAAATTTTGTATAACACATTCACCTACGAATACAGATTGGAACTCATATTAACCGATATTACATTGACTTCAGAGGGTTCTCAGCGAGTGGTGCAAAGCATTCCTCGAATTATTTGAGATGGGCCCTGACCAACTGAAGAAAGCTGAGGCGCTTGGGAGATTTATTTCCATCGGTGGTAATGTAGTGGATGGAAGCTTGGTCGGAGAGAACAGAGAGAAGCGGAAGATGATGGATGGACTCGAACTCGGCATGCACGAGTTGAGAACTTATTTTCGGTTGTTTTTGCTGTCATCAGTTTTGTTGATGTTCATGTTCTGTTCAAGGATATCAAAGAGCAAACTTATGCACACAACTTCATGAGTTGGAATTTTGGTAATGGAAAGGCAATTCATGTTTAATTTCTTTAATTAGCATGCGTCTTTTAATTGGTACTTAACGAGGAGGTAATGGGTTGTTACTGACTCCCCAAGTCTGGCAAAATCCAGAGGAAAAATGATCTGGCCTATACTTCTGTTGAGCTAAGGGATGATGCCCCCACTTTCAAAATTTTTCAAGGATTGTTAATTGCTGCGTACAAAAGCTCTCTCTCTCTCTCTCTCTCGCTCCAGCTTGGGTTGATGCAGACAATCCTGGTACATTGGATATTCAGAGTTGGGGTTTTTTTTGGGCCATGTCAGGGCCATTTGATTTTGAAGCCACCTCAATTCAGCATGGCACGAATGAAGAGATTGAAGATTGTTCACAGGTTTTATGGTTGTTTTCTTTAATTTTTCTAGTTTATGATTCTTTTATGTAAAGTTGTGTATCTTAATGGTTTGACTTTTTTTTTGTTGAAGCAATTAATGGTTTGAATTTTGAAATATTTGTATTTAAGATTGTTCACTGGTTTTATGGTTATTTGCTCCAATTTTTATAGTTTATGATTCTCTTATGAAAAGTTGTGCAAGTTATTTGTTTGAATTTTGATGCACTTATGTTTAAGCTGGGATATCATAGAAAACACATTTATGCACAAAGTAAGAAGCCCAATTAAGCCACTACAAGTCAGTCTGATACAAGCAGGAATGGGTCGAAGCAATACCCAATGCCCAGAGGAGTAATACAATACTCGAACACATAATTTTAGATCCACACAGTATCTGAATCATGTCTGGAATAATAATATAACCGAGTCAGTCTGATACGAGCACGAATGAGCCAGACCAATACTCAATACCCAGTGGACAAATATAATACGTGAATGTGTAATTTTAGATCCACACAAATAAGGTAATATAATATAACTCAGAAGAGTAATGCTATTTGTATTACTTTTTTTTTATTCTATATTATACTACTATTCTATGAATTGTGAGTCACAATAACAATTAATGAGAGTAAGAGTCACAATTCATAGAGTAACAGTATAATGTAGTATAAAAAAAATAGTACAAATAACATTACTCAACCCATAAAAATAAAATTCTAAAAAGGATAGGAGCGAAAATGGGTCTTTTTCGGGGAAACCTCTTGGGACCCATTTTGCTTCTCCACTAAATAAGGAAATCATACAACTATAAACTTTTTAATTAACTTGAATCGAGTTCTCATAGATGGATAGAGCTCTACACGATTTATATAAAAAATTACCCATCAGTCACTTATTTTTTGTTTAGTTGAAATTGTTCTATCATTTACAAAGTAATTGTCTAAGTTATTGTATTAACTAGAATAACTTTTTTTTCTGTTCAGCGTATATATGATTTTTCACACATTTTTTCCGAGTTGTTGCAAATTTAAACATGTTTACCATGCAGTATATATTATTTGGCACTCTCTTTTAATTTTTTTTCCCCCTCCCATTTCTTCGAAAATGTGATTTTAGATTGCAAACATATTAAACACAAAACTTTTCGCAGTGCTGAATCGCGTTCTGCTAACAGTGCTAAGAACCAAAGAAAAGATCACCCTATTTCTTCACCATAACACAACAGTTAAATTTAAGGAAGCAACCCACACTTCCATTTATGGAAAAACTATAATTGGGAGAGGAAGCAAATATCTTGTCTCAGAAAAATTCCAGCAGCAAACACAGTGGAGAAATTTAACAGAGAACACAGAAGAAAGGTATTGTCTTTATGCAGTGAACATTACAATCATCAATCTGTACAGGAGAAATATTTACAGGCAGGTCGCCCAGTACTGAATTTTGTGTAAAACGAGCATCGTGGTGCAAGAAAAATGCTATCTCACTTGCAATTAGAATTTCTGAAATGGAAATTTCTATCGCCTTCACAGATGATGTGCAGCTAATGCTTGGTTTGGTCCATGACTGGTACAATTCCTTCCTCAGTTTGGTCGAAAGCTTTGAACTCAATTTGCACTTTTAGAGGAAACAGATAACAGATAGCATTTGGTTACAATTTGCAGCCAGATGAGAAAATATATTCAGAAGAAAATGTTTGCTGTGGGTAGGATTTGTAGTCTGATGAGAGAGTGCATAACCCTGCGATATTGTATCTAATTCAACTGGTAAGCTGGAATTTAAAGGCTCTGGAGACTGCAAGACAAACAAAGACCCGGTGCAAGGAATTAATCAGCAATAATCACATTGTCATGGCTGCTAATAGAAATAAAATGGTTGCACATCAACGCAACATTCATAATAATGTAACACTAAATGTCACATAACTTTTGAGAATAAAGACTTTCGAACAAGTAGTATTCAGTTAAAAACAAAAAAAGCACAAGCTCTAAGTAATAATAAGCTGTCAACAGCCATATTTGTCATGCCGGAAGAACTCAAAGGCAGTATAAAAGAAAAGTTTACACAAGACGTGAGATATCAGAAACAACTCAATCAATGTTTAAATTCATCTCATTTGGATGTTGCTTTCCACTTTTGATGATGAAATCAAACAGTTTGTGTGTGAAGGCAAGTAACTGCAGCTTGTATTTCCCACCCCTCACCTTACTTTCTCGTAGCTCCCAAGTCTGTATCCTGAGAATCATGGATATTACTTGTTCCACACCCCTTGAGGATCGACGATCGGGCCATTCTGGGAAACTTTCTGCTACAAAGTGAGGACATAGGACTTACTCTGAACCCCGTTATATGTGTAAGTTCGCTATTGTTTGTTATTATGTGTTCTTGATCTCGGTTTTGTTCACACCCACACGCACACACAGACACAGACACACACACACACACACAAAGAGAGAGAGAGAGACCGGGGGTAGGGGGAATGGGGCACAATGCGTAATAATAGTTTTTAAATATAAAATACTTTAACTTAATCTAATTTAATTTTGTTTATTTTATTTCTTTTTAATAACATTATTTCTGTAAATTTGCTTGATTATGTATTACTTGATTATACATTATACAACCAATAAAAATTGTCTATGTTGCATCAGGTCATCATCATGGATGTGAGATAAAAACACGAAACGACACGACACGACACAACACAGGTCTACACGTGTGATGAGATGTAAAATTCTAGGATGCAGATACGTCTTGGATACAACAATAATAAGGTCAAATGTATACGTCAGTTATTGTTCTTTATCTATAACATGGATTTATGAGGGCGTGATGGTTAGAAAACCACTTGTTACTTCAAGTAGGTTTTTCGGGTATTTATCTAAAGGAACAAATGAAGATGAAATTCGTTAGAATTTGCCCAATCAAGATATCCTCAAATCCTAAACTAAAATCACACGCGTGCGCACACATACACACATACATATTTTTGTATGTATGCATGTATATGCATGTATATATATAATTTTTTTCATAAATTTAAAATTTTCATCCGAAGAGGGGCCTTTATTCTATTTCTATATTCCTTCTAGATCTAAGAACTAAATTATTATTAAAAAAAATAGGAAATAGATCCATAGGTTCGATATATGTAATTGAAAGTTCATCAGATATGCAATAAAAGTTCAAATCTACTTAGCCGCTTGATTTGATTCGATTTGTCCCGAAGATGGGAAGTTAAAAAAAAAAAAACTAAAATATCTTCTTTGTGATGATAATGCCAAAAAATATCAAGTTAGCTCGTTCGTCTTTCTTTATGTTGGATCGTTATATGCCTCTTGAATTTTCTCTTTCCTATTTTCGTATTTGATTTGTTGTTTCCTTTTTGCGTAAAGAGGATTTGTCGTTGATAAATATGAAATGTGAAAGGAATTTTTTTATTTCTGTGAAGCTGTTGATTGCTCGTGTCTGTACTACAATAAAAAAAATATGAATAGCTCGCTATTCACTCGGCTTCTGGCCAATAATAAGATTATGTAGGAGAGATGACAGAGTGGTGCAAGGCGTAGCATTAGAACTACTATGTAGGCATTTTGTTTACCAAGTATTCGAATCCCTCTCCTTCTGTTTCTATTAATTCACCAGCATTATCGGCCACAATTTGTCAAATCAAATTACAATTCATATATTTCTAATATAAGTAAAACCTTTCCAAGTGATAATATAAATCAATGGTTACTAGAATAACCATCATTCTTCATTAAGAAAGTGAACAAATTATTTAAATGTATTTGCAAATCAAATGGATTCTGAACCCAACAATCATACATTAGATTTTTGGGCTTCTTAATCTTAGATGCACTTTGCTACGTCACTTGGAATAAGTTACAAATTTATAAATTTTACGAATACTTCAAAGTAGCATCCAATAAGTATCCACCAAGTATCCGAGTATTCAAGTATCAGATGAGTACATCTCCAATTTATCACAACATGGAAAACTTGGCTTTTGTTTTCTTTTTACTTTTTAATTCTTTGCAATTTATTTTGATGGCAAAAAAGCCAAGCCTATAGTTTATCACTAGGCCATAGTAGAGGTTAAGAAAAATTAAGTTCGGCCCATTCTTATTTTTCTTTTGTTGAAAACAAAAGAATAACCAGCTTATGGTCTCATATAAAAATCTAGACAATTTACTCTGAGTTTCAGGAAAAAAAACATAAAAGATCTTTTGATTCCAAGAAAAATACTAACAAAATCTTGCCAAGGCATCCACATTATTAATGAGAACGACTCTTGCTCTTCCAACCAGTCTACTGCACCTAGCGTCTTGCTCAAGTTATCTCGCATGCCATCCAGTGGTGTGATTTACTTGTATTGTGAGCGCAAAGAAAAGAAGTGCCCAAACTTTTTTTGTCTATAAGAGGAAAAAAAGCAAAAGTTGATTTGACTCGTCCAAGCTTAATAAATACTAAGTATATGCTGATATCAAATATAGTTTCTTAATTATGATATATATATTTATATTAATTGGCAAATAATATTTTGAAACCTAGATAATTATGGACAAGTGAATCAAATAGTAAGATCCTGATAAATTTATCCTCGCCTATATAGAACGGACATTCCTATCATGAAGTTGTATCGTGTCTGACACGCGTGTCGGACACAAATGTGATATGTATTTTAAAGAATTTGTTACGTGTCCACATGTCGTGTCCATTTCAATGTTGGCGTGTCTGTGCAACATAAATCTTCGCTACGTCACAAAGAATTTTTACATACAAGAGATGGTCAAGTGTTTTCTTCCTTAGAATTACAGAATGGAGGATTTATTGGAAATGACTTTTAGACCGGTGCTAAATGACAATGTGACTTAAAAAGTATGACATTCGTTAGGGTTTTAGGAATAGACAGCTTAACCCTATATTGGGGTCGCCTCTCTTTATATAGATGAAGAATAAATAGTAAAATACAAGAACACCCTTACACACTCTAATACTTCTCGTCAAGTTTGAGTATAGATATCAATATTGTCCAACTAGTTATAAAAACTGGAAATAAAATCCCCGAATCAAAGTTTTCATCCATCGTTGTCACTCTAATATACCCTTACACACTCTAATTCTAGATATTTTCATCCATCTGTGACATTGGCATGTGATTTTATATCCTCCGTGCAAGGTATAAGTGTTGTCAATTTTACATCATCATTATCTTTATCATTCATGCTTTATATTCTAAAGTTTCTTTTAATTTGTTGTTAATCAGTAGGATTACTAGATCCTTAAATTCCTCAGTGACATTTTTCTCACACATAGTGTATTTCAAGAACTTGGAACAAATAAGACGATTGGCACAGGGCGTGAGTGTGGCGGATTGTATTATTTGGACTTGATTCCAACCGATAGCATATTCTAGTTTTGTATCTGCTTTTGATCAGTATTGTCGACTAGGACACTCATCTTTACAAACTTTAAAATTTTTAGTTCTTGAGTTAAATCATGTTACATCTTTAAATTGTGAGTCATGTCAACTAGGTAAGCATCATTGTATGCCTTATCTTGATAAAATCAATAAAAGAATTAACAACCCATTTGCTTTAGTTCATTCAAATATATGAAGTCCTTGTCCAATAATGTCAAAACTTATTTTCAAGTATTTTTTTTTAAATTTTTGTGGATGATTATTCTCGAGTCACTTGGATGTATTTAATGTAAAATTGTTATGAAGTTTTTTTATCTTTCAAAACTTTTGTTTTGAATTGAAGAATCAATTTAATACCTCTATAAAAATACTGAGAACTTGTAATGTTAAAGAACTTTTTAGTTCATGTTTTCAAATTTTATGTCTCAACATGATATTATGCATCAATCTTTTTATTTATTTGCCCCTAAACAAAATGTTGCTGAACGCAAAAATCGACATTTGCTCGAGGTTGTACGCACATTGTAAATTCACATGCGGATTTCTAAACATTGTTGAGAATGTCTTTCTTGCAGTATGTTATTTGATTAATCACAAGCCCTAATCTGTTCTAGATGGTCATACTGAGTTCTATATCCACATACTGATTTGTTTCTTTTACCCCCAAAGTATTTGGATCTGGATATTTTGTGCATAATACCGTAATATCGATCCCCATAAAAACAAGTTAGATCGTGCCCTTAAAAATGTGTTTCTTGAATATTCATGTACTCAGAAGGGATATAAGTGGTATTATCCAAAACTTAACCATTTTATAATTTTTGCCAATGTCACATTCTTTAGTCTAAGCCATACTGAAACTCATTCTTTTGAGTCCGATGAAGACTTTTTATATTTTTTAGTTCAAGAACATTCGATTGATAATACTGCATCATTAGACAATACAGATCAAAACACATTACCTCCTAAGCATGAAGAGCCAACCAACGTTTATACAAAATACACCTCTACTGTGCTATCGTCATCTGCTCTTCCAGTTTCTACTTCACAATCTAGTGTACTTTACCGTCAGGTGATGCTACTCTCGTTTTTTTTAATTCTAGTTCTGATATTTCTAATATTGACCTTCTAATTGCTCTTCGAAAGGTTACACCCACTTGTAATTCTCATTTTTTTGTCTAATTTTGTCTCGTATTCTCTTTTGTTATCCTCATATAGTGCTTTTATTATTTCTATGAACTTATACTTAGTTCTCAAGTCTATCTCAGAATCTTTTTCTATCTCAAAATGGAGAAATGCCATGTAGGAGAAAATGATGCTCTCAAACAAAATGAGATATGGGACTGTTTTATTCCTCCAAGAAAGCAAGCAGTTAGTTGTCGATGGGCGTATAATGTAAAATTTAATCCAAATTGTTCCTTAGCTCGCATGATGGCACAACTAGTAGCCAAGGAATACTCTCAGGTTTATGATATGACTATCAAGACACATTTTTACTAGTAGCTAAGATAGCTTCAGTTTGAATACTTTTCTCATTGGCTGCAACTCATCATCGGCCTCTGCATCAGCTAGATATCGAGAATGCATTCCTTCATAGCATTCTTGATGAAGAGGTGTATATGAAGTAACCTATTGGGTTTGTTGCTTAGGGGGAGCCTAGGAAAGTGTGTAAATTGAAAAGTCTTTATCTGGGTTGAAACAGTCACCAAGAACCTGATTTAGGTGGTTTGCATCAGTTGTCAGAAGTGTGATCTTTCTCGTTTCTAAAAGGATCACTCGATTTACTTTGGTCAGCTTCAAGGAAAAAAATACTTATGGCGGTACATGTAGATGACATAGTGATCATAGGCGACGATGTGTAAGGAATTACAGATTTAAAACAATACTTATTATAGAATTTTCAGACAAAAAACTTTGGATCTTTATGATATTTCTTAGGTATCGAAGTGGCAAGATCAAAGAAATGAATCTTTCTATCTCAAAGAAAATATGTGCTTGACATATTGTTTGGGCAGGCTTGTTAGGGTGTAGAGCTATGAATACACTGGTATAGATAATGTCAGGCTGTTACTAGATCAGGGGAGGACTTGGATAATCTTGGTAGATATCGAAGATTTATTGGAAAGTTAAATTATTTAACGGTAAGTAGACTGACATTGCGTTTGCAGTTATTATGGTAAGTAAATTTCCTTTAGCATCGAAGATAAGTCATTAGATTGCAGCACTACAAATACTTAGATATTTTGAAAAAAGCTTCAGGAAAATGATTATTGTATTCATATTGCGATCATAACTGAGTGACAGGTTTTTAAGATGTAGATTTGGCAGGCTCACTTATTGATAGGCGATCAACCACACGCTACGGTGTATTTGTTGGAAAAAAATCTTGTCTTGAAAAAATAAGAAATTAAATGTGGTATCACGGTTTAGTGTTAAATCAGAATATCGTGCAATGGCAGATTTGACATGTGACTTGGTTTGAGTAAAAGATCTCCTATCAAAACTTGATTTCACTTTGAAATCTCCTATGAGGATATATTGTGACAATCAAGGTGCTATTCACATTATTGAAAATTCTGTATTTTACGAGCATATATAACATGTTGAGGTAGACTGTTATTTGGTACACCAGAAGGTGGCAAGAGGATAAAATCTTTCAAACTCGACATGTGTCATTACCTCGTCAGTTGGCAGATATACTCACAAAGCTTCTTATAAATACCCGAGTTGATTTTATTTATGACAAGCTAGGTTGCACGATATATATGCTCTAGCTTAAAGGGGAGTGTAATTAAGAGTCATTATCTATTTAGGAGTTATGATGTAAATAGGGGTCATTACTTAATCAGGAATCATGTTGCTACATGTTATTAGGAATCATATTTCTATTAGAAGTTGTAATTGTGTTTATCTATAAATAAGAATATAAAGAGAGCAGAAATCAACTCTCTAGTTTTCATAATTTAAATCGTCTCAAGATGGGTTGCCAACTTGGAATCAACCCTCCAAGTTGGTGGAAAACAAGGTACTCAAAAACATGAAATGGAGTTTAAGCTACAGATAGCAATTCAACATTGAGAACGTTTGGTGGACATATTGGTAAAACTATATAAGTGGACAACAGACGTGTCTTTGAACAAAATGATGAACAAGGTCCTTTAAACAAAACCTAGGAAGCAAGGGAGAATAAACAAAGAAATGCCCTCAAGATTCTAAGCTAAAAAAGATTTCATCCTTTTCTTTAGATTTCTAATAGGCCTAGGGCCGGCCACAAGGCCCCAGGGCCCTAAGGCAGGGCTCAGCGAGTTGGGTCGAATGTAAAGCCCTAAAAACTTTAGGGTTCTGACAGGGCCTACACTGGCCCAGCCCATTATCATCCCTAGTGCCATTAGAAAAATTTTATAGGGAATCAAATTAACAATACTACATATACTGATACACTGGAGCAAATAAAATTCATTAAGTAACTGAAAATTACATAAGTAAAATATTTCATATAATCAGACAGTGTAGGAAAAAAGTGACAGAAAATGAGATGCAACCACAAAAGGGAATACATAATCTACCAATGTATGCTGTCTCCATCAGCTGAGCAAACGGATCAAGAGCTTGTGCCATAAGTGCTGGTATGCAAGGGCAATGAGTTACCCACCAACACTTCCAGGATGAAGAATTGACTTGCTGAAGAAAAACTAGACCTTGTCATAGAAGTAAATACAGTTGGAGAAAGCACACAAAACGATGACGACAAGGTTACATGTACTAAATGAAATCAAAGAACATACACCGAGGCTATAAATCAAGAATAAATTCGACCTTATAAAAACAGTTTCACCTTTAATCTTGATAATGAAAACTATTCTCTCTTACCATTCTGTTATTTCCATGCGCAGTGTGTTGTACAACACAACACCGTGACAAGTGAACAGAGAAGAGAAACCAGTGCTTTGAAAGCATTCTCTTTGAGGTTTAGTGTCCTAGCAGTAACTGATATGTAATTATACAGCATCTTCTATGCAAGATAATCGAGCCACTACTATACCGTGTCACCAAGAAGCAAGATTCACATGGAAGGGCCATAATACTTGATATGGGCACATATCTGTAAATACTTGATGTACACCCATGCAAAAAGATCCCTATTGGAAGCAAGCATATCACATCATGGCATAAACTTGACATTTACTAACATAATTAAAATACTTTATGAAAGAACTAAAATGGTTGCTCAATCTGCAGTTTGAAGAGTAAGTTCACCAGCGAAGAAACTCACATGGACAAATATGGACATGACATGACATGGCAAATGTGACACAATAATCCCCTAAAAAGTAGAATGCAATGACACTACATCATGACAATAAAATTACATACAAACGGAAATGCATATATATATATATATATATATATATATATATATATATATATATATATATATATATAAAATACATATAGAAAGAGAGTGGGGGGGGGGGGGGGGGGGGGGG
>JAVJIF010009115.1:177500-179614 GCA_038442645.1 Agave tequilana | reverse complement strand
TTTTATTTCTGAAAATCGATTTCATATTATTCTCAGGATGATGTTTGCTATCTTCGAAATTTTTAGAGATTTTTCTGAATTTATCAGAATACTACCGACCTGGTGTAGACCGGTATCCACAGTTGATTTCGAGAATTTTATTTTCAAAATGGGATTGAATTTCTAAAATCTGATTTCATCACATATCTTGAATAATATTTATTATTTTTGAGAATTTTTGTAAACCATTCTGAGTTTACTTTATTTTTCCGGGCTTTTCTGAAGTTTTCATTGTTTTCCCAGATACCAAAATTTTATCCAGATATTTTTCTTTCTCTTCCTCTCATTTTCTCTGTTCTCCCCAACGCGAGGTTCGCCAGACGCGAATCTGATCTTTAATGCAGAGATCCCTTTTCTTTCTGCATTTAATGCCTTTCAAATCAACTCTAATCAAGTCATCATAACTTTCTCTCTCCTCTTACAAACCTGAAGCTCGCGTTTTTCTTAGATGCGGAGCTCAACTCCGCGTCTGGCTCTTTTGGCCAGACGCGAGGCTCAGTTTGGCCTAGACGCGAGGCTAGTTTGAATGAGAAACGAAGCTCATTTATATGCATGGCAAACTTGTAATAATCTCCATCTCCCTTATATATACACTCTTCTTTTCTCTCTTCATTATTTCTTTCTTTCTTATTCTTCCACCAACCAATAGCCAACGACAACCCACCAAATCAGTGCCGGCCACCTCCTTGGCCGCCTCCTTGGCCGGTGTTCCCATGCCGATCGTATTTTTCGATTTTCTTCCTGTATTTATTTTTTTTATGAATTACTTATATGATCATTTTGCCTTGGATCTAGATTCATGGGCTCGAAGTCAGCCCTAGTCTGAACAGGGGACCCGATCTTAGAGTATTGCTCGATTTGGTATTTTCGGTATTCAGATTTGACCGATTTCAGTTTCATATATTATTTTTTACTATTTTAGTTTTTCTATGATTTTTTAAATTTTTTCTGGATTAAATTGCAATTCTTCAAACCGGTGTCGACTAGTGTCATTGATCGATTCTCAGATTTTTTTAATTTACAAATGGAGTTGAATTTCTAGAAACTGCTTTCACATTGTCTCTTAAAAATTATATTTTCTATCTAAATGCATTTTTGGAGATTTTTTCTAAATTTATTCGAATTACACCGGATTTGGTGTTGACCGATATCTCCGAAAGATTCAAGGATTTTTAATTAAAAATAAGATTTTATTTCTAAAATCGATTTCATATTATTACTCAGGATGATGTTTGCTATCTTCGAAATTTTTAGAGATTTTTCTGAGTTTATCAAAATACTACGACCTGGTGTAGACCGGTATCCACGGTTGATTTCAAGAATTTTATTTTTCAAATGGGATTGAATTTCTAAAATCTGATTTCATCACATATCTTGAATAATATTTATTATTTTTGAGAATTTTTGTAAACCTTTATGAGTTACTTTATTTTTCCGGGCTTTTCTAAAGTTTTCAGTGTTTTTCCGAGATACCAAATTTTATCCAGATATTTTTCTTTTCTCTTTCTCTCATTTTCTCTCTCCTCCCTAGACGCGAGGTTCGCCAGACGCGAATCTGATCTTTAATGCAGAGATTCCTTTTCTTTTGGCATTTAATGCCCTTCAAATCAACTATAATCAAGTCATCATAACTTTCTCTCTCCTCTGACAAACGCAAAGCACGTGTTTTTCTTAGATGCGGAGCTCAACTCCGCGTCTGGCTCTTTTGGCCAGACGCGAGGCTCAATTTGGCCTAGACGCGAGGCTAGTTTGAATGAGAAGCGAAGCTCTTTATATGCATGGCAAACTTGTAATAATGTCCATCTCCCTATATATACACTCTTCTTTTTCTCTCTTCATTATTTCTTTCTTTCTTATTCTTCCAACCACCAATAGCCAACGACAACCTACCAAATCAGCGCCGCCACCTCCTTGGCCGCCTCCTTGGCCGTTGTTCCCATGCCGCCGCCGCCGCCACCACTTCCTTCCCTTTTTCCTCCTTTATCCTCTCCACCATATCCCATCACCACCACCACCTTCTTCTTTTTCCACCAAACCCCACTTCCACCACTATCTTCTCCATCATTTTCACCACC
>JAVJIF010009115.1:157500-172500 GCA_038442645.1 Agave tequilana | reverse complement strand
TTTACTCCCTCTAGTGAGAGGTGGAGTTTGGTTTGTAACCCTCTTCGGTAGAGGTGTTGGTTGTTGTTTGGCTACGGGCCTACCCCTCGGTTGTGAGGCGGTGTTTGAGAGAGGAGTTCGGTACTCCTAGTGTTGTAACAAATCCTCCTCGGTGGAGGTTCCCTCGGTGGGAGATAGTGGATTGGAAATCCTTCACGGTGGTGAAGGCGGGGATGTAGAGTTAGGGCTCGAACCTCGAAACATATCTTGTTGTTAGCGTTTGATCCATTGTCTCCTAACTCTCTCTCTATTATTTGTGCAAGCATCATTCATTCATTCATATCTTATTGCTTGCATTTGTGCCTCACATTATTTCATATTGTACATCTTTATATGCTTGGCTTGCTTGTGTGTGTGCCTCACTTGTACTTAACCACAAGAGCTTCATATAGCACCTCAAACCATATCTAGGGGAATCAAGAGGAGTTAGTCCAGAGCCCTTCACGGGGAATTCGGCTACACTTGTGTGTTGTATTAAGTGTGTAGGAAAATGTTTTTAGCTTCCGCATTTAGCGCATTTAGTTCCTAGATTAGCACTTACACCTATTCACCCCCCTCTAGGTGTTTTTTTCAATTGGTATCAGAGCCTACGCTCCTGATATTTAGGCTTAACATCCTAGGAGTGAAATCCATTTGTTTGCTAATCTATTGTTTGCATTTACTTGTTTGCACACTCATATAGTTTACCATGGACTTCATGACCCCACCTAGTTTTGACCCTTCCAACATTGTTGTTTGGAAGTATAGGATGTCCATGTACCTAAAAACCCTAGGATTGCATGTTTTCCTCGCCGCTACCAAGAGATGTTATCTTGGTGACCGCAATCATATAGGGGCCAATGCACTAGCCCTAGAGGCTATTAGAAGCACATTATCTAAAGATTATCTTATACGTGTTTCTAACTTTGATTCCGCATTTGCAGTATGGAATTGTTGACAACCACAACCACCACCTCCGAGCTTCAAGTGCAAATCCAAGAAGAGGAATCTAGTGGAGAATCCGAATCATAATGCTTGATGGTCCAAGGAATGACTCCCCTTGAGGTACAATCGGAAACTCAACTAGATAGTGATGATTGTGCTAGTTCTTCAAATGACTTTATTGATGCCCATGCTTTAAATGAAGAACTAACAATGTTTGTGAAAAATTAATTGAAAAATATATTTATTGAAAAAGAAGACTTGTGCTTTAAATAAAGAAAATGAAAAATTGTCTTCTAAACTTAACATTGTTTTGCAAGAGAAGGAAGAGGTTTCTAGTGAATGTGACTCACTTAGATCTCAACTTGATCTTGCACTAAAGAAAATGAGTTTTAAAATCTAAAAATGATTGTGAAACACTTTTTGAAGAAAAATGAAATTTATCCTCAAAGTTGATTTTGTTTTAAAGAAAATGTTGCTTTGAAAATAAAATAATTTCCATTTCAAATGATTTGAATGTTTGTTTAGAGAAAAATATTGTTTTGCAAAACAAAATTGATTCTCATGTTTGCCATGCTAGGGTAGTTTCACACACTCCACCCATTGCATGCTCCACTTCTTCTTTAATTGATAATGATATATCCATGCTTAAGAAGAAGGTTGATTGTTTAGGCTCCACTATGAGCCAATGTGCCATGAACCACACACGCTTGAATCCTTAGTTCGAAAGAAACAAGTTCCATCTTTTCATGCACACCCTCCACGGCATACACATGCTCCTCACGGACACCATCACACTATGTATGCTCATGTGTACACTTGTACACATTGTGGACATATGGGCCACCTTGCTAAATTTTGCTTTGATAGATTACATAATAAATTTAGCAAAGAAATTCGTTGGGTTAGAGAAGGTACTAACCCCCATGGACCCAAGAAGATATGGGTACCAAAGACCACCCCTCCTTTATTTGATGTAGGTGTGGGCTCTCACATGACGTGAGAGTAGCGGTACCTTGGAGTGGATGCGTTCCGTGCTTAAAGAAAACCTTTTTGGATGCATCACTTTCAAGGATATTTGGTGGAAGGACCACCTCGTTTTGGAGACTAGAGAGGTGCCTCATCGGTTTTGTATAAATCTCTAACTCCTTATTATTATGTACATGCTAGTTCATTTATCATATTCATAGCATGTTCATGTTTTATGTTTTGATGTGCTTCATGAGGTAAAAACATGCTTAGATGTAGTTTTTATCAATACTTGTATTATACATGTACAAATAGAGAGCTACACTTGTTTTATATATGATTGCACTTCATGCTCATTTGTACTCACTATATGTATATGTATAGACTAGTCTTGATGATTCTCATTTATACATGCTTTGCCATTTTTATGCTTTACTTCATGCATATGAATTTTGAATTCAAACTAATAAATATACATGTATACCCGTAGTCTCTTGCCTTCATGCAAATACATTTGATAGACTCTTTTATGTTTGGGATATGTATGTGTATTGTTAGTTTTGGATAAATAATACATATACCATGAAGATTAGTGTTTTTATGAAAAATATTTTTGATGTGTTTGATATTCATGTTTCATTTGAGCTTCAATGACTAGTTTCATAAAAATGCCATTTACATGATCTTTCAACACTCACATTTTCCTTTATTTTTCATGACTTAGATTCATGATCATTTTGAGCTTTATAGACCTTGAGTGATTGAATCTTTATGTATTTAGTTATGTTTTTATGAAAACATATGATTTAATGTATTTGAAGGATCTTTAACTAGTTCTTTTTAAAATCAATTTATACTAGTTAATTATTCTTAAATTAGCTTATGAGATACACACCTTCTATGGATAAAATCTTTTGTATTCTCAACATCTGTTTTAATTATGTTTATTTATATCTCGTTTTGATGCTTCATGATGTGAATATTAGTTTAATGTTAGTTTTGTCAACACTAGATTTATACTTCTACATATAGTGGGCCACAAATAATCTATGTATGTTTGAGCTTGAATGCTTATTTGAACCCATTAGATGTGCTAGTATAGTCTAGTTTTGATGATTCATGCATTCTAAACTTGTATTCCCATTTTTGGATTTATTCTATGATTGTGTATTTCAATTCATGTATATGTTTATTTTGCCAAACTTTAAGATATACATCTATACCCCTTGAGTCATTTGCTTTTCATGCAAATCTTTATTTATGGACTCATTGTGTTTATGTATGCTTCTTGTGTTGTCAAAACATACATATACCTTGAAATGTAAATTTTTGTTAAATATTAGATTTTAATGTTTCAAGGAATTTTGAGCTTATTGCATATCTTCATAATGCCATGTACACATTATACTTGTACACTGACCATCTTTTAAATATTTCTCATAAGCATGTTTTCATGAGCATATATGGACTTCATTGAATATTGAGTGTTTTTAAGTACAATGTGATTTACATGTGTTTTATGAAATTATCTTTAGTTTATTCCTTACTTGAAGGATTTCATACTAGTTAACAAAACTTTCCATTTTTTTAACTAGTTCGTATTCTTCGTTTTGATAATATGAGTTATACCATGCTATTATTATTTTCTCAATTGGTATCATTGAACTCTTTCAATTGGTATCAATTTTGATCCTCTTGTATACTCATATGTTTGTATGTATGTATGCTTTCATTTCAATGGTATCAATTTCAATTGGTATCTATTTTTCATACATATATATATATATTTTTTGTTTATGCTAAAGCTTGAGCTCCATCTTTGTTTCAATTGATTCAATTTTCAATTGGTATCTCATTTCAAGCTTATGCATTATTTTAGTTGGTATTTCATAAAGAGGGAGAAAATTTGATTTTCATATTTCAATAGGTTTTGTATTTCCACTCCTTTACTTTATGATAGAAAATAAAATTTTCAAATTGATATCATATACTTTTAAAGAAAATACTCTATTTTGATATCAAGATGTTTAGTTGAATGTTTTTAAATTGGTATCTCAAAATTTTATTTTGAAAGATAAATACAAAAGTTTTAATATGTATTGTCTATATGCAAGGAGAGCTTAACATCTCTTCTACATATAGATTCATGTTGAGTGTATCTTGTATTGAAGAACTTGACATCTCTTCTTTATGTGATACACGTGTGTAGGGGGAGCTTCACATCTCCTCTTATGCATTGCATAGTGTACGTTATGTGAATTAGGGCTTGTCATCCCTTCTTCATATAATGTATCTATGTAGGGAAGCTTCACATCTTCCTCTTCATGAATGTATATAGCATATTTCATTTATTGATTGACCTATGTCTACTTTTAATTGGTATCAAGATGCTACTTTGACATATTTTCAATTGATACCTTAATTGATTGTCACCCTATTTGGTTTTTGTTTTTGTTTTAGACAAAAAGGGGGAGATTTTTTTTTTACCCCTTTATTGATGATTGACAAAACGGGGGAGAAAGATTTTGAGTTTGATTGTGTTTTATATATGCATGTTTATGTTTTGCATATATTAAGTTTAATTTAGTTTAATTTTAATTGGTATCTAGAGCATGTTTTGTTTTTGAACATTTCATTGTGTATCTAGAGCCTTTTATTGTTTATGCATATCTATGCATTCATGAGCCTTCATTGCATATTTATTGTTTATTTGTTTATGCATGAGTTGAGGGGAGCTTCTTTGAAGCTTAACTTATCCATGCATATATAACTCCATGAGTTTTGTCATCATCAAAAAGGGGGAGATTGTTGGCCCCAGAGGCCTTCCACTCTAGTTTTGATGATGATTAACTCATGTAGTTATGTTTACTAATAATCTTGTGTTGTTTAAGTTTCAGATCATTAACCAAGATATTAGTTTGTGATTAGCTTCAACAAGGAGTTTAGAAGCTTTCACTTGGTGATTCCCGTGCCCGAGCATCAAGATCATACCTTTGCACTCGGTGGATCACGGAGTTTGGATCGAGTCGACTTGAAGATGGAAGATCGTCAAGAAGACTTAGGTATCCTAATTTAGTTTAGTGTGTTTAGATCTATTTGTAAAGCTTAGAATAGTTGATATACTCAAGTGCACAATACACACACGTTTTATGTTTTGGTATTTTTAACAAACATATTTTTGGAGTTAAAGACAAAAACTATGATATATATGTTTCATGTATATTGGACTTATGTCCATATACAACATGCTTCAATATGTTAAATATCATGTTTTTGTATTTCTATGAGTTTTAAGAAAATCAGATTTCCTATTGAAAAATCCAAGTTTGATAAAATACAAGTTTTGGTTTTGGTAAAAATGTTAAAACACAAAAATAGTTTCATATGCTTGATATTTGAGTTAAAATTTTTATCATAAGTTTATATATCAATGCAAAATGTTAAAACTATTTTTGGGTATTTTTTACAAGACTTAAAAGAATTTTTAGAAATATTTTTAACATGTGTTTCTGTCCCAGATTTGTGGCTGACAAGCCAGGTCGTTCGACCGCACGGGTCGACCGCACCAAAGGCCGGTCGACCCTTGCGGTCGACCGACGTGCATAGGCTTGTGCACGTTTGGCATACACAGGGACGGTCGGCCGGGCGGCCGACCGGACCAGAGAGCTCTGCTCTCTGTATCTGGGGTCGGTCGGGCAGTCGACCGGGATGGCCCAACGGTCATATTTATGACCGTTGGCGGTCGGCCGGCCGGCCGACCGCTAGCTTGTCAGGCTGCCAGATCAGCCTAACGGCTAGTTTTCTATTGGGGCTATAAATACCCCATTTCTTCATGGTTTTAACTAAGATTTTAAGAGCAAAAATTCCAGACTTTCTTAAGTGTTTTAAACAAGTTTTCAAAAGAGTTTAAGTGCTAAAAAGGATTCATCTTATTTGTTTTAGGTTTTTGGAAAAATCAAAGGAAATAGAATTTTGGGAGATTTGTGTTTGTTCTTCATTTCCATTATCTTCAAGAGTTTTCCAAGATTATTTCTTTGAGTTTTTGTTTTCCAAACACCTAGTTTTCCACACTTGAGCTATCATCTATCCTATTCTATTAGGATCTTGTTTTGTGGAAAGAAGAGATTGTTTGAGGTTGTGAAACCTCCAAGTTGTAAACACTGTTGGCCCAAGGTTACAATCACCCATGATTAGTGTATTTTGATGATTACAAAACATATTAGTTATTTGTACTAATAACATATGTTGTTTAAGTGTGTTTCAGGTTTCTATTCATTCTAAAAGTCTTCTCTCACAAATACAAGGATTTGGACTCAAGTCAACTCCAATTGGGCTCAAGGAACAAGTGTTGAAGATCATATGAAGAAGCCTATTGAAGACCTTGAAGTCCTTAGAAACATTGTAAGAAATAGAATGTTAAAGTTTGAGTATATGAAATTTGGCTCTAGGATTTGCACACACACTTGTTTCATATATTTCCTATGTTTTGAAAATGGTTATTTCTAAGCTTTATGCCTTAGTTTATATATACATGTACCAAAAGCTTTATATCTTGAAAATCTTGTTTAAAACATGTGTATAAACTATTTTCTGCATAATACTTAGCTATATGTATTTTTTAAATTATTTCTCAAAATTTTTCTAACTCAAAACCAGCCCAGTTTTCTGTTTCAGGCAACTCCGGCCGACCGGCCCGGTCGACCGGCGATGTGTCTGGACATGCACTGTTTGTGCATGTCTGTCGGTCGACCGGACCGGTCGACCGATGGAGAGCAAATTGCTCACAGGTTTTTTCGGTCGACGGACCGGTCGACCGGAAGAAGGAAACTGTGTTTCCTCTTTTGGGACGGTCGACCGGACCGGTCGACCGAGAACCAACGGCTCTTTGCAGCTGGGCTGGCGGTCGACCGGACCGGTCTACCGCCAAGCCTGCAAAAACCCAACGGTTCTTTCCTCTTTTGTGCAATTCTGAAATCTGTTTTTTATCTGATTTCTTGGCAGACTTTTTCAGCGATTTTCAGGTCTTTTTCAGAGAAAATAAGACCAAAAGAAATTGTTTTTAACCTATTTTTAACCCTATAAATAGAGGAGAAGTCTCTCTTGCATATCACTTAGAAAATCCTCAAGTTTGTGTTGTTTTCAAAAGAGAAAAGAAAAGAGTTTAAAGGTTTCATTCCAATTCTTTTTGAGCTAGTTTTTCAGTTGTGTTTGATTGCTAATATCACTCTACAACTGAAGTTTTCTCACCACACTTCATAGAGCCAAAAATCCTATACTCATTCTATAGTGAAGTTGTAATTGAAGTGAGAGTGTTTGTAAAAGAGTTTGAGAAAAAGTGTAGTGATCTTGTTGGTGATCACTTTGTTCTTGTAATCCTTTCCTTGTGGAGCAACCTCTTCGGTAGAGGTCCTTTGTACTCGGTGGAGCTCGGTGCTCGGTCTTCGGTAGACCAAATTGTAAAGGCGTCCTCGGTGGATAGTGGAAACCCTTCACGGAGGTGAAGGCGGGGAGTAGAGCGGTGGCTCGAACCTCGAAACAAATCACTTTGTTTGCGATTGCCTTTGCGTCTAATTCTTGCTTTACTTTTCAATAGCTCCTTATTGCTTTCTATTGCATACTTGTGATATTGTTTGAATCTCTTGTGATACTATTTGCTTGCTTGTAATTCTTGCCATATATCATTGTGTTCGCATCATTCTTCATACCATCCATTTCATACTTGTGTGTGCCAATCACTCATCCAACAAGAGCTTCACATAGCGCCTCAACCCATATCAAGGGGAATCAAGAGGAGTTTAGTCCAGAGCCTCGCAAAGGGAATTCGGCTACACTTGTTGGATTGTACTAAGTTGAGCCTCACTTGTTTTTAGGTTCCGCATTTAGAGTGTTAAAATTTAAGATTAGCAATCACACCTATTCACCCCCCCTCTAGGTGTTTTTCAATTGGTATCAGAGCTTGGACTCTAGGATTTGGTTTAACAACCTTAGAGAAGATCCTAATTTGCTAATCATTTCATTCATTTTCATATAGTAAAAATGGCCGATGGAATTAAGACCCCTCCTAAGTTTGATGGACTTAACTTTCCCATATGGAAAGTTAAGATGACCGTGTTTTTTGCAATCTCTAGGTAGCCGAGTTGCAAAAGCCGTGACTAAGTCCTTTAGTGTACTCCCCGGTGACGAATCCACTTGGTCCGAAATAGAGACTAAGGAATTTGATGCCAATGCCAAAGCTCACTATGCATTTCTACAAGCCCTTAATGATGATGACATTTCTAGGGTTATCCATTGCAAATCCGCATATGAGATTTGGTCACACTTGATAGTCACACATGAGGGGACCTCACAAGTAAAGAAGGCTAAGATTGACCTTCTTCGGTCTCAATATGAAACATTTAGCATGCAAGAAAATGAAACCATAGATGATATGGTTACAAGATTTACCAAGATTACTAATGGACTCTCTTCTTTAGGTGAAGATATCAACAATGATCAAAGAGTAAGGAAGATCATCCGAGCTCTTCCTCCTTCATGGGAAGTTAAAGCAACAACCTTGAAGGAACTCAACGACAATGAAGAGATGGAGCTTATAGGTCTCATTGGGAACCTCAAAACCCATGAGATGGAAAGGAAAGCAAGGGAGGATATGGCTCCTTCCAAAAAGAAGACTATCGCCTTCAAGAGTCAAGCTACACACTCCGATGAAGACGATGAAGAAGAAGATGATGAGGAGCTCTCACTCCTTGTTAAGAATGTCCGGAGGATGTACAACAAGGCGAAGTACCAAGTAGAAGAAGATGGCAAGGAGGCAAAGAAGAAAGAAAGATCACTTGTTTCAATTGCCAAAAGCCCGGACACATTGTTGCGGAGTGTCCGGACAAAGCTAAGCCCTCAACATCAAAGAAGCCCTACAAGAAGAAGGCTATGAAGGCAACTTGGGATTCGGAGACCGAATCTGAGGAAGAAATAGACACCGCCAACATGTGCTTCATGGCTAATGAAGGCACAAGCAAGGTAACCTCTTCCCCTTTCCATGATAATGAGCTTTCTATGGATGAATTAGAAGAGGCTTTTGTTGAGTTGTCACAAATTATGATTTCTTAAAGAAAAAGTATTTAAAATGAAAAAGGAAAATGAATCTTTAAGTCATCAAGTTTTTACTATTACAAAAGAAAAGGATGATTTGGTTTCCACCTTGGCCACTACTAAAATGATTTTGAAAATATAAGATTTCTTGCAAAGGTAAGGGCCCACTAATTGATTCTAATGAAGTTTCTATGCTTAAGGAAAGATTAGACTCATTAAGTGTTGTTTTGAAAAATTGTGAGTTTAACAAGAAGAAAATTGAGGCTATGTTTTATAAGAAACAAGCCCCAAAGAAAAATGCTCATGCTCATGTTCATGTTCATGCTACACAACCTAAACAACATGGCAAAACCCCAAAACATGCTCACCCTACACGAACACATCATGCATTCATGTATGTTAGAGTGTTCTCATGTTCACATTGTGGGCGGAAAGGACACTTAGCCAACTTTTGCTATGATAGACTAAATGCATCACATCATAATGTTTGGGTTCGAGGCACTAACTTTAAAGGACCCAAGAAAGTTTGGGTACCAAATCAACAATTGTGTTAAATGATGTAGGTACTTTCCAAAGCCCAACGACGTAGAGGATTGTGGTATCTTGATAGCGGTTGCTCAAGGCACATGACTTGGGACATCAACAACTTTGCAACCCTATCAAGATATCATGAAGGTGGCACCGTCACCTTCGGAGATGACGCCAAGGGTAAAATCATCGGTATTGGTAATGTAAAACTTGGCACCTCTCCTTTAATTGAAAATGTAGTTTTAGTTGATGGCCTCAAGCATAATCTCTTGAGTGTTAGTCAACTTTGTGATAAAGGTTTTGATGTTGTTTTTGATAATGTTGCTTGTAAAGTAATTGATAGAACTTCTAATGTTTGTGTATTTTCCGGTTTTCGTGAAAGTAATGTTTATATGATTGATATGTTAAATATGTCTTGTAATATTACTTGTTTGAAAGCCCTCGATGATGACTCTTGGTTGTGGCATAGGAGATTAGGGCATATTTCTTTTGATCATATTTCTAGATTAAATTCAAAGGAAATGGTGAAAGGTATTCCTTGCTTGAATTTTGAAAAGGACCGAGTTTGTGACGCATGTCAATTTGGGAAACAAACTAAGTCTTCTTTCAAGTCAATTAAGGATATCATGACATCACGTCCTTTGGAGTTAATCCATATGGATCTTTTTGGCCCTACACAAACCAAAAGTCTAAGTGGGAATAGATTTGCTTATGTTTTGCTTGATGATTTTTCAAGGTTTACTTGGTTTTCTTTCTTGAACACAAAAACCAAGCATTTTCATATTTCCAAACTTTTAAGAAAAGAGTTGAAAAGAAAAAGATGTTTCGATTTTGAGAATAAGAAGTGATAGAGGAGGTGAATTCATTAACCAACCCTTTACCACTTTTTGTGATGAACATGGAATAAAGCATGAACTATCTTGTCCTAGAACTCCACAACAAAATGGAGTAGTTGAACGGAAAATAGAACATTACAAGAGATGGCTAGGACAATACTTAGTGAATACGGTCTACCACATTATTTGTGGGCCGAGGCCGTTAATACATCATGCTACATATCAAATCGCGTTTTCTTGTGTAAAATACTACAAAAACCTCTTTTGAAATGTACTTTTCTAGAAAACCAAATGTTTCTTATTTCAAAGTTTTTGGATGCAAATGTTTTGTTTTAAATACAAAAGATAATTTAGGAAAGTTTGATGCTAGATCTTATGAGGCTATTTTTGTAGGTTACTCAAACACTAGTAAGGCTTATAGAGTTTTCATTAGATCATCATTGACTATTGAAGAGTCTATTCGTGTTAAGTTTGACGAATCTAACAAGTTTGTTAAGAATGTTGTAGAAATAGATGCATTGGATGAAGGTTTGGAGAAAGTGACCTTGGAGGATGCTTCTACTATGGGAGACAAACCAAAGGATGATGAAGGAAGCGAAGCTAAGGTGGAAGAGGCACAAGAAAATGAAAATCAAACACATGAGGTGGAGCCTACTCAACCACTACCAAAGGATTGGAGATACAATCCACATCATCCCAAGGACCTCGTCATAGGTGAAGTATCAAAAGGGGTAACTACTCGCTCTAGACTTCATGACTATTGTGGTAACTATGCATTCATTTCTCATATTGAACCCAAAAATGTCCTCGAAGCCGAGGCCGATTCATATTGGTTGCTAGCCATGCAAGAGGAGCTCAATCAATTTGAGCGCAACCAAGTTTGGCACCTTGTTCCTAGGCCCCACGATAGACCAACAATTGGTACTAAGTGGATCTTTAAGAACAAGTTGGATGAATCGGGTAATGTAGTTAGAAACAAGGCTAGGTTAGTTGCCCAAGGTTACACTCAAATCGAAGGGATCGATTTTGAAGAAACCTTTGCACCCGTAGCACGGCTTGAAGCCATACGGATGACACTAGCATTTGCCTCATATAAAGATTTCAAATTATTTCAAATGGATGTTAAAAGTGCTTTTCTAAATGGATTTATTGAAGAGGAGGTGTATGTTGAACAACCCCCCCGGGTTTGTTGATCCTACACATCCGAATTTTGTTTTTAAATTAGATAAAGCTCTTTATGGTTTAAAACAAGCCCCTAGGGCTTGGTATGAAAGACTTTCTTCATTTTTGACTTCAAATGGTTTTAAGAAAGGTAAAATTGACACAACTTTGTTTACAAAACATGTAGAAAAGGATATTCTTATTGTGCAATTTATGTAGATGATATTATTTTTGGTTCTACTAATGAATCTCTTTGCCAAGCTTTTGAATCATGCATGAAGGATGAATTCGAAATGTCTATGATGGGGGAACTCAACTATTTCCTTGGACTCCAAATCAAGTAAAAGAAGGATGGGATCTTCATCAATCAAGCCAAGTACACAAAGGAACTAATCAAAAGGTTTGGGCTTGAAGGATCGAAAGTAAGCAAAACTCCCATGGCAACAACTACAAAGCTTGACAAGGATGAACAAGGTAAAAGTGTAGACATTAAATTATATCGTAGCATGATTGGTAGTTTGCTTTATTTGACGGCTAGTAAGCCGGATATTATGTTTTCCGTTTGTCTTTGTGCACGTTTTCAATCTTGTCCTAAAGAATCTCACATAATTGCGGTTAAACGCATAATTAGATACCTTAAGGGCACTATTGAAATGGGTTTGTGGTATCCTAAAACCGGATTTTTTGAAATGAAGAGTTTTTCGGATGCCGACTATGCGGGTTGTAGGGTAGATAGGAAGAGTACAAGTGGAACATGTCAATTCTTAGGTAATTGTCTTGTATCTTGGTCTTCCAAAAAGCAAAATTCGGTAGCCCTATCAACCGCCGAGGCGGAGTATGTTGCAGCCGGAGCTTGTTGTGCACAAGTTCTTTGGATGAAACATACTCTCCTTGACTATGATTTACACTTTGATCATGTTAAAATATTTTGTGATAATACTAGTACTATTCACATGACAAAGAATGCAAATCAACATAGTAAACCAAACACATTGACATTAGGTATCACTTTCTTAGAGATCATTATGAGAAAGGTGATATTGATATTCACTATGTTTCTACCGATTTTCAACTTGCCGATATTTTTACTAAACCTTTAGACTATGCTAGATTTTCATTTATTTGTGGTGAGTTGAATGTTTGTATTATGGATTCTTAAAATGAAATTTTCTATTGTTTTGTTTTTAACCCTTTTTGATGTATGACAAAAAGGGGAGAATAAGTTTGTTGAAGTTTGTTGAGTTTAAGTTTGATACTATTTGAGTTTCATTTCATGGAGAAAAATATATAAGTTTAATTGGTATTAAGTTTTGATTTCAAATGGTATTTAAGCTTTTGATTTTCAATGCTTCATGTATCTCACTAATAGTTATTTTTTTTTACATAGCATTGTTTGAGGGGGAGCTTTCCAAGCTCTTCTACCTTTATTTGTTTAAATAACTTATATGTTTTGTCATCATCAAAAAGGGGGAGATTGTTGGCCCAAGGTTACAATCACCCATGATTAGTGTATTTTGATGATTACAAAACATATTAGTTATTTGTACTAATAACATATGTTGTTTAAGTGTGTTTCAGGTTTCTATTCATTCTAAAAGTCTTCTCTCACAAATACAAGGATTTGGACTCAAGTCAACTCCAATTGGGCTCAAGGAACAAGTGTTGAAGATCATATGAAGAAGCCTATTGAAGATCTTGAAGTCCTTAGAAACATTGTAAGAAATAGAATGTTAAAGTTTGAGTATATGAAATTTGGCTCTAAGATTTGCACACACACTTGTTTCATATATTTCCTATGTTTTGAAAATGGTTATTTCTAAGCTTTATGCCTTAGTTTATATATACATGTACTAAAAGCTTTATATCTTGAAAATCTTGTTAAAACATGTGTATAAACTATTTTCTGCATAATACTTAGCTATATGTATTTTTTAAATTATTTCTCAAATTTTTCTAACTCAAAACCAGCCCAGTTTTCTGTTTCAGGCAACTCCGGCCGACCGGCGAGGTCGACCGGCGATGTGTCTGGACATGCACTGTTTGTGCATGTCTGTCGGTCGACCGGACCGGTCGACCGATGGAGAGCAAATTGCTCACAGGTTTTTTCGGTCGACTGGACCGGTCGACCGGAAGAAGGAAACTGTGTTTCCTCTTTTGGGACGGTCGACCGGACTGGTCGACCGAGAACCAACGGCTCTTTGCAGCTGGGCTGGCGGTCGACCGGACCGGTCGACCGCCAAGCCTGCAAAAACCCAACGGCTCTTTCCTCTTTTGTGCAATTCTGAAATCTGTTTTTTATCTGATTTCTTGGCAGACTTTTTCAGCGATTTTCAGGTCTTTTTCAGAGAAAATAAGACCAAAAGAAATTGTTTTTAACCTATTTTTAACCCTATAAATAGAGGAGAAGTCTCTCTTGCATATCACTTAGAAAAATCCTCAAGTTTGTGTTGTTTTCAAAAGAGAAAAGAAAAGAGTTTAAAGCTTTCATTCCAATTCTTTTTGAGCTAGTTTTTCAGTTGTGTTTGATTGCTAATATCACTCTACAACTGAAGTTTTCTCACCACACTTCATAGAGCCAAAAATCCTATACTCATTCTATAGTGAAGTTGTAATTGAAGTGAGAGTGTTTGTAAAAGAGTTTGAGAAAAAGTGTAGTGATCTTGTTGGTGATCACTTTGTTCTTGTAATCCTTTCCTTGTGGAGCAACCTCTTCGGTAGAGGTCCTTTATACTCGGTGGAGCTCGGTGCTCGGTCTTCGGTAGACCAAATTGTAAAGGCGTCCTCGGTGGATAGTGGAAACCCTTCACGGAGGTGAAGGCGGGGAGTAGAGCGGTGGCTCGAACCTCGAAACAAATCACTTTGTTTGCGATTGCCTTTGCGTCTAATTCTTGCTTTACTTTTCAATAGCTCCTTATTGCTTTCTATTGCATACTTGTGATATTGTTTGAATCTCTTGTGATACTATTTGCTTGCTTGTAATTCTTGACATATATCATTGTGTTCGCATCATTCTTCATACCATCTATTTCATACTTGTGTGTGCCAATCCCATACTCATCCAACAAGAGCTTCACATAGCGCCTCAACCCATATCAAGGGGAATCAAGAGGACTTTAGTCCAGAGCCTCGCAAGGGGAATTCGGCTACACTTGTTGGATTGTACTAAGTTGAGCCTCACTTGTTTTAGGTTCCGCATTTAGAGTGTTAAAATTTTAAGATTAGCAATCACACCTATTCACCCCCCCTCTAGGTGTTTTTCAAACACCCTTGCTTTTGTTGTATCCCTCTTTGGTAGAGGTTGATCGGGTGATTGGTTTGCTCCCTCTTTGGTAGAGGTTGAGATTGTGGTTTGCTCCCTCTAGTGAGAGGTGGAGTTTGGTTTGTAACCCTCTTCGGTAGAGGTGTTGGTTGTTGTTTGGCTACGGCCTACCCCTCGGTTGTGAGGCGGTGTTTGAGAGAG